>JAUZST010037028.1:0-27667 GCA_034779995.1 Parotocinclus haroldoi | reverse complement strand
TAATATAATATAATATAATATAATATAATATAATATAATATAATATAATATAATATAATATAATATAATATAACATATATAGTACGTAAGGACGATATACAGTATGGAGTATTATATTATTCAGTTATTAAAAGATGATGTGCATCCAATAACTTATTGCTGAGAACTCATTATCTTTAATCTATTTCTTTATTTATTTACAATTTCATGACTAATTTAAATGTCATTATTCACTGAAATTGTATTAGTTACTAAATTTGACTAAATTATTTCGATTAACATTTAGGCCACCCAAGGAGGATGGGTCCCTTTTTGAGACTTTGTCCTCCTAAAGTTTCTTCCTTCTATGTTCAGGGAGTTTTTTCCTACTGTCGCCCTAGGCTTGCACAATTTGGGATTTGCATGACTTCGCAGAATATTTATCATTTTATTAATTGTGTTCATATTTTACTATATGGGGGATTCTAGTGTGCAATATAAGGAAATATTTCGAATATTTTATCGTGACCACATAAATGTTACATAGATACAATTAAAAGCAAAAGGTATATTATTCCTTTGAAACAATTATTTGTTCAAATCAACTAAATATGCAAGTGGACATTACGCGATGCATACCTGTGATTCTAAAGAAAGCTTTATTGTTGAATATCATGTTGTTCATATAAACTTTTTAAAAATAATCTCCTGTTCTTTTTGGTATTTCAGCCAGAAGTTCTGGAACAGATCCATAACCTAAAAGAGTTGTGGCTGGACAACAATTCATTACAGACAATACCAGGGGTAAGTGCACAGCACAAACATGGCCAAATGTTAGGTGACAATATGAACCCTGTTTTGTTTCTACCAAGTCTTAATCATGCTGTGCGGCAACTGACATGCTTTAATGACTTGTAAGCGCTAAATATTAGGGAGGCACCGATCCTTCTGTCCCCTGTTCCGATTAAAAAGGAACTGGCCTGAACATAGTCCAGATATGACACCTGTTTATTTTTTTGCTTCCGTTTCAATTTTGCTTAATGATCTAATAAACAGTGCTGTGCTAACGTCTTATGCCATCACAAGGTTTGTTTGTTAAAATTTCAGTCACATTTGACAAATATCCTAAAAAGTTCAGAATCGGTGCCAATCCTGAGGATACTGAATAATGGATCAGTGTATCTCTACCAGATAAACAGTGTTATGATGTCGCACTGTGTTTAAACTGCTCCTTGGTCTACTGTTGAAGTCTATAGGGAAACTAAGGCAGCTGCGCTACTTGGACATGGCCAAGAACAGGATCGAGAGTCTGGATGCAGACATCTCGGGGTGCGAGTTACTAGAGGATCTCCTGCTCTCGTCCAACATGCTGCAGCAATTGCCTGATACGATAGGTACATTTTTTTCTCCAAAATATTTTATTTGCATGTTTATGAAGCACTTTAATTGATATGACTAATAAAAGACAACAAACCAAATGCACAAAGTTTTTCCATGCAGATAGAACACAACCTTAAATGAAACAAACGAACAAACAATAAATGAACAAACAAAACCAAACAGTAGGATATATAAAATCTTCACAAATATGGACGCATGTAAACAAGATTCTTCTTACTTACGTTGAAACTGGATTTATTGCTGACGGGTGTAGCATTAGTGTAAGTCTGTCCACCTAAAGCCGCATTATTGACTATCATGGTAACTGCCATACCTACAGTGATCACAAAAACTAGGGCATTTCTTTATTGTGAGTAATATAGTTAATACATTTTACTGCATGTTTAATTATAGTAAATGAGTGGCGCACACCTGAAGTTAGAATGAAATCAAACGTCTTGAGACACTTTTATGTGCTGTGGATTTCCATTGCTGTACCTTGGGGGTTGTTGTATCTCAGAACTCATCTGAGATGAACTGCAAGGAGACCCAGCCTTTTGTAATTGGCCAATGTTTATTGAGCACTCAGTCTATTACAGAGTCAGGGCTAGTCTCAAATGCATTTCCCACATCCCAGTATTGATTCCAGGGTGTTGTTCATCACAGACAGGTAACTTATTCAACATCTGGCTTCAGGCAAATAGGTAATGTATCACCTTAGATAAGTCATTTATATAACAACTGCACCTTGGGCAGATAAGATGGAGACTCTGAAGATTAAAACGTTCCAAATGCGTTGTTGAAATGGAGGTTTCAGAAAGCCATGTTTTCCATGTCCATGTCACACGTCTATCTACACAGGGAGTGAGTTTTACAGAGACAGTTTACTACTTGTGATTTTATGTGTGGCTATGAGGCGTGTAATGTAAAAAAATATATATATATATTTTTTTTGGCCCCCACTGCTATGCATATTGTCTCAAATATGCCTACATTTATCCCTGAGATATTAGCATCCTTTCTGCTTTAGACATTCGTTACTATACCTTAGTTAGTGCTTGAATGCAGTATTGTAATAATAGTCATTTTGATGGTCTTTCATAGGAATGTTGAAAAAGTTGACGACCTTAAAAGTCGATGACAACCAGCTCACCTCACTGCCTAACTCCATTGGAAGGTGAGTAGCTGCTTAGTCAATATACAGCTTTCAAGCACAGCAGGTCAAGACAGTAAGTAATCCCTTTATACTCCTCACCTTAGATCCACATTCCTGAACATACGTTTCCTGCTCATGTGACCGATAAGATCTGTGATCTTATGGGCTATTGGTTTCTGTTATTCAAGTCATGCATTCCCCATTTGAATTCATCTCTCTCAGTAATTAGGGATTAAATAGGACGGATGTTCTTCATTAGATCTGAGCTCACATTTTTGACCGAGCGGCCACGTCCTGCTGAGATTGCAATCAATGTGCAGCTCAGCTGTCTGTCACCTCCACTAGAATATCTCACCTTTCTGTGAGAAAACTGATTCATGATGGGAACGGTGTCTGAACATGAAGCGCCGTGGGGATTAAATGAACGATTAACCCATTTAATGCCCCGTTTTGTATTATACCATATTACATAATTAGTTCAGCGTGAATACTCAGGATTATCAGTAACAACTTTATTCCGAGCCATCTGTGTCATCTGAAAATTGCTATGTTTTGTACTGACATTCATAATGTGCATTTGGTGAGTGGTCTTGGTACTGTGTCCTGTTCTGGTTTTGCCTGTATTACTGCAGATATTCGAGTCTTATTTACTCAGGACACAGGTATGAATATATGGCATGCTCTAGAGCAATACTACTTCCATGTCATAGTGCCCTTCGCAATGAGATCCAATTCTTTAATTTGAAACAACACAGCAACTGTGAGAGTTTTTTGTGTAGAAGCTGTGCGTGCATGTTAAAACATAGCTGATCCCGAGACAAGTGAATTTCCTTAACATTACATACCAAAGAATGAGCATAGATATGCAGGTGTCAATCTCCCCCTGGTTGAAAACAGATGTAAACTGTACTGCCACATCATCTTGCATAATTCCTTTTTGACACTTTTGGGCCTCCACAGCAGGATGCCTAATTACAGCCTGCTGTGCTGAGAGTATATACACCTCATATATATAAATACACCAGTCAGTAGTGTGTGTTAGCATTTAAGGGGTTTAGAATTGTTGTTTAGCATTGATTGTGTTTCTGTTGTGTGTATCTGGAGTTTTTCACAGCGTGGAGATGATCACTTTTTGGTCATAGTACTACTGTCTTTGTGTGTTTAGTGTAGCATTCTGTGTATATTAGCTTAGGAGTGAGTGTGTGCTTATTGCTTGTTTAGGTCTTGTTAGGGTTAATGTGTGTTGTGGTGGTATAAGTGGATCAGACACCACAATGCTGCTGGAGGTTTAAACCACCTAAGTTTAAACCACTGACAGTTGACTGTGGAATATTTAACAGTGAGAAAATTTCGCGACTGGACTTTGTTGCACAGGTTGCATAGTATCACGGTACCATGCTGGAACCGCTTTTGAGAGCGATCCGATTTGTCTTCTACAAATGTTTGCAGGAGCAGTCTGCATGCCTAGGTGCTTGATTTTGTACAGTCGTGGCCAATGTTGTACCGTCGTCATGAAAACTTGTTTTACGAATGGTTCAAATTTTGGTTCAGTTCCTGATTTGCGGACGTTCTGACTGACAGATCAGGTAACGTAGTATAACAATGTATGCAGAAAAACAGATTGCAGTCTGTAATTGTAGAACCAAAAACTGCAGTGACCACTAAAACATATGCAAAAAAGCTGAATATAAATTGAAAAATATATACCGAATCCATTTGCATAGTACTGTAACATTGTGAAGAGAATTCATGAAAGTCATGAAAATAAAAGTGTCTTGGGAGTGAGGACTGGGGAGTCTGTGGACTCAGAAGAGTTTTAATGAAGCATGAAAAAGCATGAATCACGCATTTGAAATTTCCAACTGTCTTGGATGAAGTTGAGGTCAGGGCTCCGTGGCAGCCAGTCAAGTTCTTCTACAACAAACTTGAAATAAAAATAGCATTATTTTATGAGCTTATAGTTTGTATACAGGGTTATTGCATGTTAAAACAGGACATGTTGTCACAATGCTAGTAATCCAGTAATCCAATTCTTTAGCCTTTGTCTGTTATTCTATAGCATAAAAAATGTTTTTATTACAGATAAGTGCCTGGCCCAAACTGTAAAGAATACCCTGTAGTATTTATTTCTCCAGCCTCCGTAATAGTCACTCTTTACACAGATTGGACATCCAGAGTTATCTCGGCATCTCAGACTTGTATGTCAGACTGCCAGATGGTGAAGTGTGATTCATCATGTGTTTCATTATCACTGCTCCACAGTTTCATAGCACTGTGCTTTAAATGCATGTATTGACCTTAGATTTCTGTATGGCTGCTTAAGGTTTTGAATATTTGTTGTGCTGCTGATGTTTCCAGAAACAATATAGAGCTTTGAGCATTTTAATAAAGGGCAGGCTTTTTGCACGTTTTATCTTTTGGTCATGTTTTGTTTAGCTCCTCTTTTACCAAAGCAGTTGGTCAGACTAGCTCTTGCAGAGCAGAAGTTTGAAACTGTGTAAGCTGTTTATGATAATTTATTGTTGGACAGCTTTTGTATATGGATTTTACATGACTGTAATTAAGAGACAGCAATATAACCATTAAATGATCCTCCTTAACAGAGGTAGGACGAGGGCTCTCAGTCTCGGCTCTAATTCATCCCAAAGGTTTTGTGTCAGGTTGAGGTCAGGACACACCAAGCTCTCTCACCCATGGTCTTTGCTGTGGGAAAGGGGCCGTCCCCAAACTGTTCCCACAAAGTTGGGAGCATAAAATTGTTATGCTGAGTGTCATTTTACCGGGATGTGTACACTGATCAACATATGTCTTCCTAAATATTTTATATCAGTATTTATTATTAATATATTTATTTTCATTTAAGACTTTTTATGTATTATATAAATAATGTATTATTAAATATTTTAAAAGCTCAAATGACTCATATGGATAAAATCTACTCTAAAATAGCTCATACCTAGAATTCTTCATGTGCTGATTGGTCCAGAGAGTTCTGGTGGTGGGTCCCACCATTATTAAGCCTGCTTTTCGACCTCTCATGGGGTGTAGGTGTATGCATGTGCAGGCAGTCCCTTGCCGGGTGAGTAGAGATTGCTATTGCAGTCCGGGGAGTTGATCTCCACTGCACGTCCTCCCTCAGCCACAGGGAATTGTGGTTGCATATGACACACAGCCAGTAAGCACTGCCGGACCTGGGGTAACCCAGGTCCTTGGGTACCTTATGGGTTTAAATGTATGGTTAGTGTAGTAGACTGCTACACTTGAGCAGGTGCATGTTTAGTGTAAACTTATACCTTACATTTCAGTAAAGTTTAAAATAAATCTTTGCTCATATTCTTAACTAATGAAGGGAAATGGGTTAGTTAAGCTTCCAGTGTATGTCAAATCAAGTTTAAATGATTAAAAAATGGATTAAAAGACAGTTGAGCAGTCTTTTTGAATTGCATTACTTCCTTTTCAAACTTACAGTCCTGAATATATCACTCTATTAATTTCCTCTATTAATAACTCTTTGAATAAATTATTGCACTCATTTAAGATCCTTAATGCAGTTTTAATATGTAACACTTTTTATGTAATCAAAACTCTAAGGTCTGCAAAGTGGAAGCCCCTCATTTCTATTCCTGTATGTTAGGAAAAAAACCAGGGGGAATTCAACTCAATATGAGTTAGTTTTCTCAGAGGTCATTTTCTCCCCAGGTCACCCCTGTCATTTATCATAATTGTCTTCCTTCTTACCATAATGCTCTCTGTGCACTTTTCTTCTTGGTTTGTCATTGGTCGGTTCTCTGTGCTGTGTTTATCAAACATGCATCTAACATGGGCATCTCAGTCCACGGGCCAAACTAGGGTAAGTACACCATCCTGCGCCTGCATTCCCCACACGTCCGCCACAGCATGTTTATTTAGGCAAGGCCAGACATTTGCATCTCCTGTATATGCAGCTCGGTGAAAACCTTACATATGGAAGGCCAGCTGGGACACGGTGCTGTACAAATGCCCTGCTAATGACTCTTGTTAACATGATGAGTATACGTTGACCTTTAGGAAGGAAAACGCTCCACTAATTGCAGCAGTTGTGGTAAAGAAAAAAAAAATCTGCTTCATGTTGACAATTTTAAATCACATTTGAATGTTATATGAGAAATGTCAAATTATGTAAATTGCTTCAGTCATTAATATTACTATTTTGTATGGGGAAATCTATTTGTGAATGTAATGCATTTGGCTCAGTAAACATTGTGGCGGATAAAGAGTGTAATACAAATAAGGATAAGCTTAAGTTTGCTTAAGAAGACCAAGATTATAATATAAAGACCAGTATGTAGTGTAGTTTAAGATTGTGTAATATAGATAATGTAAGTGCTATTAAGTGCTTTCTTGGACAAGCTTAGTTAAGTTAGATGATGGCTGACATGCTGTAAAAGCTGTTCACATTTGCAGGTTATGTTTGGACACATGCTGACACGTACTTCAGGTACTAGCATCCTGAAGAATTATAGGGTGTATCGTCATAAGGGAGACATAATTCAGCAGAAATATCTCTCATCCGTGTTACATATGTGGTGAGCTGAGGATATGCTTAAGTCTCAAAGACACACCATAATCTACTTTGGCTGTGAAAACTTGGTGAGCAAGACAAACCATAAGCTCTTAAGTTTTATTGTACAGTCAGTCTAATATCTTATCTCATATGTACTCAGAAGTTACTTCTGCCTAAACAGGGCACCAGGAATGCCTTAAAAAACCCACAAAACTATTGAATACCTCAGATTTCCTTCAGATATAAGAACAGTTTGCAAGTAACAAAGCCACCTGAGACATGGAGACATAGATGAGGCAGATGAAGGCAGATGAAGCAGAACCAGTTGTGGATGGAAAACAACACTAATACAGACGCTGAAGTGAAGATGTTGAATGTGTAGAATTAAACGATGTGGTCAGAATTTGTTCATCGTGATTAAACTGAGTACATTTGTATTAAAGTTTCATCAAATTTCTAAGTGATACAGCAAATCTGAAAGTATTGCCTCTTTATGTTCACATTGTCTATTATGATTTCATTTTAATCAGATATATAATCGGTGTTCATATGCTTTTCATTTCTCATTGCCGATCACAAAAAACCAATCACATGTACTTTGCAGAGGCCACAGAGGCCCTGTATGCAGTGTTGAGATCATAAACAAACAAGTCTGCCATGTGTGGAACCTTTACATGGTCTGTGAATGTCATGTAAAGCTTGCATGCTGCAACACAGGCAACGAAAAAATACCTTGCAGGGGACGCGCATTAAAATTCTTCACAACTAATTTAATACGTCAGTTAAGGAACAAAATTACCATACTCTGGCAAGTGTTTTGAGGCTCACTGCAGAGAATAAAAACAAGGCACTGGTATGTGATCGGTATCGGTGATCGGCACTGTCATTTAATCTGTATCGGAATTGGCAGCATAAAACTTGATCGGAGCATCACTAATATATATATATATATATATATATATATATATATATACACAGTACGATATAAATAGGTAATATAAATAATATAAATAACAATAATACTAATAATATGTTCAGTGTGCATTCAGTGTATATATACTCTCAGATCTTTTACTTTCTTCGTACAGTTTCCTTCATATTTCCTATATATGCTTCATTATCATCGTACTGCTTAAGAGTTCTTCATAGAGGGTTAAAAAAACAGAGTTTCTGATTAGAAAGCATATTAAAATCAAACTTAAACCTAGGAATAAGCGAATATGAAAACATAAACATACAGCTGGTTGTCAAAATGTATGTAATAATGACTGTGAATTTGTGTTATTAGAAAGTACATGTATTTGTTGAAAATAAAGCCATTATGATAACCTCAAGATTGTTCCTGTATTTTCTTTAGTTTATCACTCTTAGAGGAGTTTGACTGTAGCTGTAATGAACTGGAGTCTTTACCCCCGACCATTGGCTACCTGCACAGTCTCCGAACCTTTGCGGCTGATGAGAACTTTCTGACAGAGTTACCAAGAGAGGTGAGTAATACAGAGTACTGACTGAAAAATGGTGCATTTTCCTGTATCCTTCCTGTGCTTTCTGAAACATATCCACGCTTTGCTTAGAATATGATCATTCCATCACATAGTAAAAGGTTTTTAAATAGTCCTAACTATAGGGTAGAAATGACATTTCATACAATAAATACCATAGCTGCTGGTATTGGAGGCTGGCTATCAGCTGGTGGCTGATGTTAGAGGTTGAAAGTGAGTTCATATTCCCTTTTCACTGTACTCTGTCATTGCACCCTTGAATAAGGTGCTAATTGCTAAGCTAGGATGAAAAGAGTCTACACCACCTTATTAACTTCTCTGCTTTTTGGTTGCGGTTTTACCATGCCATGTTTGATGGGTCTTTAAAAACCTTCTTAAATGTTCTCTATAAAGAGAACCTTTTCTAATTGTGTAAAACTCTTGCCTGAGACAGCGGTTATAATACATGTTATGACTTTATTGGTCAGGTTTATTACCCAGATTATGATGAGCCAAAACGTTCTGATCACTCAGAGATCAAATTAGGAATAACATAAAGTAGATTGTCTCATTCTAGCTGCACAATTAATAGTCTGGGTTAAATGGTCAGTGAACAGTAGGTTCTCATACATGACATGTTAGATGCGACTTTGTATGCTCAATTGTAATGCTCATATAGCTCAAAAATGTTTTGCTTAAAACCTTTGTTTGGTGCTCCCAGTCAGCATTGCTGAATAGATGCTCACTATAACTAAAGATGCATCGATCAATTGGTCGGCGACTGGAATCAGCTGTAACCGGTAATGGACCAATCTATATAGTACAGTAATAGTTATTATATAAGGGTTATTTGTGTCGCAGCCATGTCTTCAGTGTTCTAGTTCTTCACAGTGAGTGTTTGCTGTTTGAAGTATGGATGGAGAAAGTAATTCATGGAGAAACACTTCAGGTCACAGTCAGAACAATGAATTTATTGTGGCTTTTAAAACAGCATCCCCCTAATACATTTGTCTAATCAGACAAAGCTAAAAATAATTCTGCTGAGGGTTTCTAATTCTGTAATTCTGTTGAGTTACTAAATGAAATGATCACTTGGCCAGCAGTTTTTAATATATTGCATTTCGTTACATTTTAATGCATACTTTTTAAATTGTATTGGACGAAATGTAACAAAGTTTGAGCACCGTTCCAGAACCCCTACTGTCTGTCCATTTTAAATTATAGTGGAGTGTCGTTTAAGTTTGTCTGTCTGCATCATTTGTGGTAACACCTGTGCATTTAGAAGCATGCCAGAAATGTGGTTTGGCTCTAAATTTGGCAGTAAATGTGTCAAATGTAAGATGGCATGTGTTATTGAGGGGGTGAGGGAGGTTTTACCTGAGCCCGCCTTGGCACTTAGACCTCCATCTGTCAGCTTTTGTGTCAGAGCCTCTCCAGAAGGTTATGAGTCCATGTTTTTGGTCATCTGCTTGACTTCACTTAGATCCACTCCGTTCCCTGTTTAGATTTCAGCAAAATGTCTGAAGTGCTGCCCAGGACATATTCTCTCAAAAAGAAACACACTGTTAAACCATATCATTATCTCTTCCTCTGCCCTTCACTAACTCTACTAGCCATGAGGTATTGAGAGACAACAGTGTCATTTCCAGTTAGAGAGAGCACATGTAAGATCCAGAGAGAAAGCGAATGAAAAAGAAAGAGGACACTGAAAAAAAAAACACAGTTTCAGAGATGTTTTCACTTTCATTGCAGATTGGAAACTGCAGGAATGTCACTGTTATGTCCTTGCGCTCCAATAAATTGGAATTTTTACCCGATGAAATCGGACAGATGACGAAGTTGCGTGTTCTCAATCTCAGCGACAACAGGTAACATCTGATCCCTATTATGACTTTCTTCCATTTGTATTAACGTGCCTGCCATTTCATAAAACTAAACAAAAATTACCTGGTTCCAAGTAATTCAGCACAAAACTTATTTAAAAATATTACAGATGTCAGGAGATTGTGAATTTCCCCATTGTGGGACTAATAAAGGCTTGTCTTATCTTGATAAAGTGTTAAAATGCTTTAACGGCATTAATGATTTTTACTTACTCCTGTTTAGCTCTACAGAAATGCATTAAGTTTAAAATTAAAACCACTGACAGGTGAGCTGAATAGCATGGATAGGGTAATGTTCTACTGCGAAACCATGGTTGTGAGAGTCATGTGGTTGTTACTTTGACATGTACCACCTACCTGAACACTGTTGCAGAGCAGGTACACCCCCTCAAGGCAGTGTTATTCCTAATCGCATTAAGGCCTCTATAAGGGCACTTTCATTAAGGTCACAGAGTAAAATGGAATGGTTTGGATCATGCCAAAGAGTTTGAGGTGTTGAGCTGGCCTCCAAATCTCCATATCTCAGTGTGACTGCGCATTTGCGGGACGTGCTGGACAAGCAAGTCCGATCCAAGAAGGTCCTTCCTCATAACTCTTGGGACTTGAAGGATCTGCTGCTTACATCTTGTTGATATATACACAGGATGTGTTCAGAGGACACCTACATAGCCATACACGTAGACAATATGAACTTCAACGTAATTTTATTTTTTACCACAAGTTGTAACTGTATTTTGCTAGTTTGTGTACCTGTCCTATTGTAAGTAGTACTTATTATTTTGAGGAAGCCACTTCCTGTATATTCTATCTAACCTATAACTATATAAACTGGTCACATTATTGTATATTGTAAAGTTATTGGGAATTTCCATGAATATAAAATGGTTTATTATGTATAATGCTCACAAACATACTGCTTTAATTTTTGCGAGCAGTGTATATGACACTTTAGGCTTCAGATGTGATGGCATAA
Source organism: Parotocinclus haroldoi (assembly GCA_034779995.1). Classification (NCBI taxonomy): domain Eukaryota; kingdom Metazoa; phylum Chordata; class Actinopteri; order Siluriformes; family Loricariidae; genus Parotocinclus; species Parotocinclus haroldoi. The sequence goes on along the minus strand of JAUZST010037028.1, from coordinate 16,272 downwards.
GGGCGGCTGTGTGGTCGGTAGCGTTCCATTCAGTTATGTTTTTGATGCATTTTTGTATTGTTTGCGTACAGTTTTCTCGCAAAACTGATATGATGTACAGCCAGTGACAATTTCAGTCAGCGTCCTGTTGCATGGAACATAATGCGGGCGTTAAAACAGTGCGTATCTGCAATAGACATCATTATATATGTGCAGAGTTTAAAATAGTACGACTGAATGCTGAAATCTTGTCCATCCATCTGCAATGTTTGTGCTTACAACAGTACTTCTATTGCTTGCACAGCAGGCTAACGTGACAGAATGTTCGGAAATCGTACAGTAATTGTATTAGAAAAAAATGAAACAAAATGTCCTCTGTAGGAGAGCTTATCATCTTTTTTTTCCATCACAGCTGTTAATGTGCTTGCATTGTTGCAAACCAACAGCTGGTAATGTCTTTAGTTTTATTCTTTCTAAGACTGTGTTATATTGCTATATTTAGAAAATGATCCTGGTGGACCTTTAAGCAAGGTCCCCATAAGCATTTGCTTAATTACCTGGGTTGAACTTTGTGAGGCTGAATCAGTCGTGAGTCACTCTACATGGGGGGATGTGCCATATGCTTGTAAACATGTGGTTGTTATAATGCGTGTTCTACTTTGCTAGGCTGAAGAATCTTCCCTACACTTTCACTAAACTGAAGGATCTAGCTGCACTATGGCTATCTGACAATCAGGTGATTATTTTCCACATATTTTCTACTGGACCACAGGGCATCGTAGGAGACATGGTTTTGCTTACTGAATAACCGATGTCACAACCCATACTATATGTGGCTATATATACTCAAAATGTAGATCAGATGTCTGAAAATAAGACTAGCAAAGAAACTGTTATGATATGCGCTACTGTTTTTTTCCAACCCGTATTCCAATTCCAAGTGATCAGCCCTGTAGGAGAGATTTTGAAGAAGGGGATCTGTTGGAAGAATGGAAACGATGCCCATGGCACATGGCATTGGGTCACCCCTTTTAAAATCAGAACACATTTCATACATTTTGAATAATAATACATTTTAGAGAATAGTTCACATCCTGCATGTTTCCATTCATCACATTTTAAATACATATTAAATACAGCAAATACATTTTAAATTTTAAATTCATAAAACAAAACAAGAAATGTATGTACAAACAGGCAAAGCTTTCAGTTTCAATTTGGTTTATAGGCCTGGATGTTAAAAATGGGTGTCTGTCTGAGCAATTGATATTTCAGTGCATTCTTAGGATATACATGTTTTTAAATGTATTTATACTATCACACTACCTACTGTGTATCACATAACTGATGTTAGAAATGCCGTTTTAAGCTCAAATTAGGCTGCATTATGAGTTTGTGTTATTTTGTTTTACCTCTTTCAAATCAAAATTTAGAAGATGTAGACCTTGGATGGGCTAAGGTTTGCGCGTCTGACCACCCTCGCGCCGTTCCGCGTCCCAAGAGATAGTGGTAAAATCCAGGGGCTTCTAGTGCCGATAGACTGGTATGGGCGGGTAACCCCTGAAGTAAAAATTAGTTTATTAGGGGCACTGAGGGTTTTCCCGTCCTGTACTCGTGCGCTGCTCGCACCTACCTAGCCTCACCCCAGCCGGGTATTCGTCCTTAATGGGACGTGTCCCAGTCTGGTTTCTACCCTTCCCCTCTGGCGCTTTGCTTTGCGTTCGCGCTCTTTGCGAATCCGAGTTAAGTCTCGTGCTTTGTGTCTTTTGTGTTATTCACACTCGCGATACAAGCGTGCCCTGAGCTTATATGCGCGCCCTTTTGGCGCTTCTGCCACTTCCACATTTTCTTCACCACCCGCGCGCTGGTGCACATTCAAGCTCTCGCTTACCCTCTGGCACTTCTGCGTCCTCTTGTACTCTATAGAGCAGCCACCCAGTATCGCGTTAGATGCATGCGCGTCCGGGAATGGCGTTCCGGCGCTTTGCGCTCTCTTGAGTCCGCAGCCAGCCGGGCAAACACGCACTCTATAAGACGTGTACCTTCTATTTAGTTCCATGCACATCCGAGCTCATGCTCGCTGCCTGGCATTCGGACTACCTCCGTGCCTCACCATTAAACTGATGTCCCAGAACCGTGCTTTTACACCTCTGCCCCGATTGGCGCCCTCTCGCGAGAAGTTTGCGCATTGCTCCCGTTTGGGAAGCAACTTTGGTGTGCCACATTATTCTTTCGGTTTTGTTGTGTTAGGTGCCTGAGACTCCGCTCTTAAACCCATTTCAGTTGTTTTATATTATTTCCCCATTTTTAATATACATCGTGGGATATGCTTCCCGATCCAAATAAAATCCACCACATCTCGTAACAAATGACTTCTAAAATGCCTGTTAAACTGAATTAGGTTATTGCATGCACAGCTAATACTGCTCTGGATCTTGTGTAATTATGTTGTCCTTTCCTCATAAATCTACTGCAGTCCAAAGCCCTCATCCCCCTGCAAACAGAGGCTCATCCTGAAACCAAACAGAGGGTGCTCACCAACTACATGTTCCCCCAGCAGCCTCGGCATGATGAAGGTGAAAACACCAACTTGGCTAACGTCAGTGCGACAGAGCCTCGCATTTGAACCAGTCTCACTGTGTGTAATGTGCATGCAGATTATCAGTCGGACAGTGACAGCTTTAACCCTGCTCTGTGGGAGGAGCAGAGGCAGCAAAGGATGACTGTGGCTTTTGACTTTGAGGACAAAAAAGAGGATGAGGACAGCGCTGCAAAAGTCAAGGTCCCACTGACTTCTTTTGTATGTTAGACTGCTCACACATATATAAACACAGTACTGGATGGTATAATGTAGTAATGAGACACCAATGTGAATTTTAACAAAGAATGTTAGTGCATGGCCCAAATGATCTTTATCTTGTGATTTTGACTGTTAAGCATGACCTGTCAGCATAATGCATGCATTACTTATTGTGTCTCAGTCACCTCAGCAAAACAAATGTGAAAGCTGGTTAAGAAAAATGGGACATCCTTGGTTATGTAGGGGTTTACCCATTACATTTTAATGGTGGTTAATTAATAGCCCTTATAATTCTCACTCCCTGTGTAGGTCGAGATTAATCTGAAAAGATATCCCACGCCTTACCCAGAGGATCTGAAGAACATGGTGAAGTCAGTGCAGAACATGGTGGGCAAAACCACTCACCCTCTGAGCACAGATAAATGTTCATCAGGCACCAATATGGAGCTGCATGCCACAGATTCGTATGAACCCAAATGGCCCCTTGCTCCTAAGGAGGTAAAATAAAGCAGACCATAGCATTTCAACACTGGTCAAATTATGTCTTATATATATATATATATATATATATATCACATTTGTAATTTTTTGGCATAATGCCAATGTATAACTTGATGTTGACTATGCCCAAAATGACAAATGTGATTTTATAAATACTGTCCCCCGATCTTCATTCCAAACATTGTGAGTTGTCGCATAGTTTAGCCTTCTTACCTTTTCCCCTTGGAAAAAGTGGCTTCTTGCCTGCTACCATTTCGAAAGGCCCATTCTGATCAAGCGTCTTCAGAACTGTTGAAGGATCATCTTGGAATCTCAGTGAAGCTGCTAAGTACTTTCCACTCTTTTTTAGTACTGTATATCTAATCTAATGGTGACCTAAGACTTTTGCGTAGTTTATGTGTTTCAATATATTAATGTCTGCATATATACAGTGTGATGTGTGCAAATATTTGTCCACCTTTCAAACATTGTGTTAGCATCTTTTGATTAGGACAATTATGAAAACATGTCATTTGATACGAAGAACCCAAAATGTGCCCATGCCTGTACTGTGTCACACTCTGTCTTGACTATAATCTGTAATGTGGAGTCACCACTGGCGTAGTCGTTAGGGCACTGGTTCCCTTTCTGGTTAGATCTGGTTGGATCAGATCTGTGGATATCATGTGGACTAGACCAGAGGTGACCCCACGTTATAACAAACTAATAAAAATAAGTGTAATTATCATATCCTTCTTTCGTTGTGACTTTACAAATTAGTTGGAAAATACGCACAACAGTGAGGATAAATTAAGACAGTGCTCAGAAGTGTCTGCTCATCTTTCAATTTACTACCAAATACTTCTAATACGTCCAAATGTTTTTTTTTTTTTATTTTGCTAATCTTACTTTTATATAGAATAAATTGTTTCAAATCAATTCCCTTTATATACACTCTGGTGGTGTAGAGGTCTAAGATTAGCCGACCACATTTGCATTTAAATTTATGTCATTTAGCAGACCCCTTTATCCAGAGCGACTTACAATTGAGCAATTGAGGGTTAAGGGCCTTGCTCAGGGACCCAACAGTGGTAGCTTGACAGAGGTGGGATTTGAAGCGTGAACCTTCTGGTCCATAGTCCAGTACCTTAACTGCTAGGCAACCACAGTCTCTGAATGCTGAATGCCAGAGCTGCCACCCGGCCAGATCAGGCAGCACAAAGGCACAAAATGACTGTGTCTGAGGAAGAGGAGACCACATGGGGGCATAGTTCAGGGTACCTGTGCTCTGAAAATACTGGGGATGAGCTCCAGAGCTGCCTGTGATAAAGACCATTATAAGCAGGCTAAGAAAAGAACATAGACTTCAATTGAGTTTTCACCAAATTATTGCTTTAAGCATACAGCATTGCCACAATCTGTGTTGTTGGCAGGTGACCGAGAGAGAAATTAAAGACTTCTCGAAGCCTCCCATGCCTGAGCAAGGTGTCATCATGAACTCAGCCATCGACATCCCAAAGCGAAAGGATAAGGAGGATCTACATGAGAGTTCTGAGGTACAGCTTTGTACACCTTTTCTCTATATCTATCAGACTAGACAGTATCTGCTTTGTAAAGTCATTTAAGGCATAAAACAAATTTCAACAGAATTGTAATGCTGTCAGCTGTAAAGCTCTCTCGACCTCCTAGGTCCAGCCATCAATATTCATACCGGATATGATCATTACTGGCTTAAAAACCAAACAGTTGCAACATTGAGCAAAATAATTCTGGCTTTCATCATTTTTTCAAATCTTTTTGCTAAGGGTGTGACACAGAACTTTTAGATGTCCAGAGTGTTTGGAATGCACAAGCCAATGTCAGTAGGTGCTCATCCTAAATTACCACATCAGAGTGCTGACTGCAGTAAGAAACCGGGCAAAAATCAATGAGATCGTTTCATCTCTGAAAGCTGCCTCCCGCTGATAGCCGGGCCAGAATTTTTGCTTTGTTTAGCACTCAGGGGAATGATACATTTATTTGTAGGAATATGGATACACAATCAGCAGGGGCTGTTTCATTCTTGATGTGGAAATTGATTTGGTATTTTATAGTCCATATAATGCTTAAGAATTAGTTGTATGATTGGTATGTCTCTTCACTGTATTATAACTTGGTCAGTAATATAACAATTTTACCGTATCAGTTTCACGAAAGATAGTAACAGCCTAATTTAAGCTGGCAAGTTAATTTCTTTCACTCTGTAAATTGCTTTCATTTATTTTGGACTGCATGGTGGCTCAGTAGGTAGCAAGGTCGCCTCACAGCAAAAAGGTCTGGGGTTTGATCCCAGAAGGAGCACTCTAGGTTCTTTCCATGCAAGTCAGCATGTCCTTTCTGTGTGGGTTTGGAGGTATTTCAAAATGAAATGTCGCACAACAAAATACAAAAGAAAATTATTTATTATTGTTTATTTTGTATCACCTTATTTTGGAAGCAGTGTATACTTTACATATGGGAGACTAGCTTTAATAACCTTGAGTGTTAATGTAACCTAAATAAAAACACAAGCTTTAATGTATTGATTTAATAAATTGAATTTATTCAGTTTATTAAATTGGCCACTATTTTTATGTAAGTAAGATATTATTGGGCAGCACAGTGGCTCGGTAGGTAGCACCGCTGCCTCACAACAAGAAGGTCCCGGGTTCAATCCCAGGGTGAAGCGGCCTGCATGTCCTCCCCGTGTCTGCGTGGGTTTACTCCGGGTATTCCGGTTTCTTGCCACAGTTTAAAGAGATGCGTGTTAGGTTAATTGGTGTCTCTAAATTGTCATTGACTTGTGTATGCAAAACACGCCAGCCTTGTAACTGGAAACAGCTGCATGCCTGTCCCAAGCCTGGATAAATGGGGAGAGGTGGAGAAAGCAATGGCAAACTACTCCACTATCTTGCCGAAATACTTCATGGATCACATCGATGAAAGACAGAAATGTGTGGAGATCGATGATCCATCAAGTGACAGAGAGTTGACCGCGACTGTACGGTTAATCCCATCCAAGATATTATTATTATTATTTTTATACAGTACTATTTGGGCCTCATTCTAGGAAGTTGGCTGTATTGGCAATGCTTCAAATAGCAGGAATCTTGTAATGATAATAATTTTCATTACTTCTTAGGAAGAAAAAAACCTTCCTAACTTGTTTAAGCATTTTGTAATAATAAAAATTGCTTTCACTGGTGTCAACCTAATAAGTTGTTGCGGAAATTGTAATTTTTTAATATGCATGTGGACCAGGGCTTTGCCTTTTCTCTGTCTTCTTCCCCACATTTTCTACCTGTGTGTTAGTCAGTATATGGTTCCCTAAATTACTACCTAGCAGATACTCTTTAATATAAATGCAGGTGCCTAAATAAAATGCAAAATGTATTTGCATTATTCTGTGTATTTCTTCGAGATTAAATGCTACAATATAAAATATAAAATTAGAAATAAATCAGAATGCGTGGCTGATTGACTAGCACTGAGAAGTTCCTGGGTTCGGTCCCAGGTGGAGTGCTCTGGGTCCTTTCTGTGTGGAGACTGCATGTCCTCCCCATGTCTGTATGGGTTTACTCTGGGTACTCTGGTATCTTCCCACATTCCACAGACATGCTTAAGTTTAATTTATTATACTAAAGTTCCCATGCATGTGTAAATGGGTTTGTGTGCCCTGTGATGATAGCACCCTGTCTAGGGTTGTTCCTATAATATGATACTAGTATAATATCATGGTACACTAAATAATACATTAGACTTTTTATTTATACTTTTTTATTAATACTGTTATGCTTAATTATTATTATATTCTAAATGGCATTTGAAAGTAGTATTAATAAACATTAACTTATAAAGTAAAACCATAAATATTTGTAATTTCTGTAGAAAATATTGTTTTTCCCTGTGGTTGCCAGTTTCAGATGTTTACATGTATTTTTTCTTGTTTGTGGTTTGACTGTTTTAGTTTAGTTTAGTTTTCTGGTTTATCACAGTATCCACAATAAGGAAACATCCATAGCATGGAACTGTGGCATACCAGTATTCACTTCAATACCAGTGTACCTCCCAGTTCAATAACATGCACACCAAATATAACTGTCCAAGCAACTGAGAGTTAAGGGAGAGTTGTGGTCCAGTAGTGGTGACATAGCAAGCTGGGACCGCCGACCCTCTGGTGAATAGTCAAGTATATTAACTGCTAAGCTGCCACCACTCTACTCATATAATGTGCTAAACTTTGAAACCATTAAACCAAAAAAAAATTTTTTTAGTGTGCTCAGGATAAACGGTCTAAACTAAGAACATGATGCCTCAGGGCCAGGTTAGATGCACATTCACACATTTGATGATTTGATATGTTGAGAAGGTTGCTCAACCCACAGCTGCGATCAGCAAGCAAACAGAGCAAAAGGTCAGTGTAAAATGTCAAGTGCAGTATGAGGCTGATTGGCACCCATTAAAAGATTGGAAGTGGTTGGAAAATTCCTGTTTCTTAGATTCAGGTTGCTGTTCATATTATTATTGAGAGCTTTCTTCTTGGGAACCAGGGTCTCCCTGGTCCGTAAAGTAACCCAATGGGTAATTTATTAGTGTTCTCATTGAAGTGTGTTAAGGCATCCAGTTTCAAGGGATTCCTATAGAACACACCGGGCTTCCACAGAGACAGTGAGAGAATACTGAATAAAAAATTATGAATAAGTAATTCACCCATTGGGTTCTTAACAGAGCTTGGACTTGATGTTAGAAAAAGAAATTACCTTGTTGGATTGTTGTTGAAAAGTAACAGTGTAACACGGGAGTGTTTTCAGTACAGCAGGGAAAAAGACAGGCAAAACATATAATTACTTTTCATTAATTTCCAATTTAACTTGTGGCATACTGGACATTATTTTTAAACACTCACCACATGGACTTGGGGACAGTAGTGGCTACACACAGAGGCTAGAAGCTGCACAGAGCACAATAACCTGACCTATACAGGTGCCGGCCAAGCTCTGAACCCTAGCCTTAATGGGGCCAGCACCCCAGAAGGCAACTCCATAACCTCCAGAGGAGGGAATTAAACCACAGTGGTTCAGTCAGTAGAGCACTGGTTTCCATTGGTGAGTGTCTCCGGTTGGCACACACCAGACTGAACGTAAATATTAGTAAATATTAACATTGCAAATGAATGATTTGCTGTACTGCCAAGAACGTACCTGATTTCATTACTTCATCTGGAGTTTACTAGAAAAACAAATTGCTCACAATCGTTAAACGAGTTAAACATTTCAGGAAAGTCCTCAAGTTCTGGGTTTGTTGTCGCCATAACATCTGCAAATTTAGTTCTAGGTTTCAACCTCATTATGGAATTCAATACACAACACTATGCTTTGTTATGTTTCTATTACAGTAATAAACACAGAAATGTAGCAGGGAATGCACTCTGTCATGAATCAATTTATTTGCTACCATCACAGCATACTAAAGCTGTGCATGTAATATACAGTATGTTGTCAAAGTTAAACTCATTCATGTTACTTAGACAAATTAGACAATAACATTCATATAAAGTCAGAATATTTGGTAGCTTTATTAAAGGTGGGTCAAAATGACTGCATATACAAGTGCAATTGGCTTAAACATGAAAACATGAGAGAAATTAAAATTTTATTTAATATATTATTGCAAGAAAATCTTTTTTTAAATATTATTTTTTAAGGTTAACAATTATTTTTTTTCCTCCAATTAGTCATTTGTGCATCTTCCCTGGTCAATAAAACAAGAGCTAAACTGTGCATAATGTTTGGAGAATAAGATTGGAGATGCAGAGCAAATAATTTAAGACACTTCTCAATACAGGATTTCTTGACAGTCCACACAAGGGATTTTTGTTAAAAAAAAGTGGTGGCCATGTAAAAAACTTGATTCTGTAGTCATAACACACATTTTGTTTCAACTGCAAGATGTAGTCTTAGAATTCCAATTGTAGATCTTGTGATACTTCATGATGTGCATTATATGACCAGAAAAGTAGCTCAATTGAATAATACTTATCAGTCAGACAGGGCGTTGTACTGGACTACTTGTCATACTGGGGCATGCACAGAATTTAGAGGGGTATAGCTGTACCCCATTGCTTGCCAATCAGTCACAGGAACCCAACTGTGTCTAAAAAATAAGCATGTTAATACCTAAATAGTTTAAGAGATTTAACACTGAAGTGGGCTTTACTCTGTCATGGATTGGAAATGAAGAACAAATTAACACAAAATAAATTGTATTAATTTAATTTATTTATTTATGCCTACATAATTGATGACGCTACTAGTCATCAATTATTACTAGTTGCCAATGCTTTGGTGATCTAATATGCAGTTTTGCCAGGTTATAAGTGGCTTACAAACACATAAGCTATGAGCTATCAATACTTTGCCTGTGCCGATGCTCATTACTCCATTTGATAAATTGACAGAAACTGTCTCACGGCCCAAGCAGAATTATGGGATGAGTCAAAAGCCGCAGGACATGTTGTGTGCTTTGTCATGGACTTTTTGCAAAGCGAGCTTCAGACGAGCACTACATGGCTGAATTTGGCTATGAGTGATGCAACAGTGATGTTTGAAATTGTTGGTCTTTCTTGGTGTTGGTTGTTGAAGTCTGTGGCTATGATACAGCAGCTATGTTCCCCAGACATCAGAATCATCAATTCCGTATTGAGATATCTGTGATGAACAACAATAGTTTTGAAATTTTTGTGTTGATAACTTTTGACCAACAAGAGATCAATGAGATCAAGGCAGTCGATTTCTCAGACAATTCTGGTCTTCTTTGATATACTACATGACCACCTTCCCATTGAAGAAACTTGCCATTGATCTAATATCCCATCTTCCAAGATGGCAGCTATGTTCCATGTAAAGACCCCCCGCCCATTATTTGCCAGGTGTTCAGACATGTCATTTTCCCTTTTGTTCCCGAAATAACTTTTGACTCACCCTGTATTTCTGCGCAGTAGTCCAGGATAAAATTGAGTTTACTACCATGATGCTAGTGAGGCACAAAAACAGAAAAGTGCTTTAACTGTGTGCTTTGAACAACTCATACTTTAATTTATGGCATGTTTTGCAGTAGATGTCTGTGCAGCTGAACACAATTGTGTGGTGTATTGTGTCCATTATAGCTTGATATTCTACCACCCACAGTCCCAGTACAAATTCCCATCAACATGGGTTATGGGACCTTGGGTGGATTTATGTCATGAACCCATGCTTCTTTCACATGCTTTTCTTTCTAAACCATGAAAATCCTCCATTTGTGTTTGTGTATGTATGTGTGTACGTATGTTTGTTTTGCTTAGATTTCTTTACACCGCATCGTTCTCAAGCCACAACAGCCAGAGAATACAAGCCTGGCCGTTACTCCATCCTCGTGTTTCTGCCTAATAGTAAGTGACCAAGAGATAAAACAACAGTTAACTGGAGGTGTGGCTTTATATATATATATATATCCCATTGTGGGATGGGTATTGGAAAAAGAAGTATAAACTTGTTATAATGTATTATGAATTCAAAATTTGGTGGAAAGTTAAGTTAGCCATTTAAAAAAGAGCTTAATTAATTTTCTCTGACTGCTGTAGCTGAGCACATTAAAAGTCTGCATTCTGCATTTGGTATGCAGCTGATTTAAAGTCACCTTGAACTTTAGGAAATGCATTTTTAATTAAACCTACACTGCTCACAAAAATTAGGGGATATTTTATAAGACGATATTTCTTTTTTATTTTCCACTTTTTTTTCCCAAAATGTCATATTTAATTCAATTGAATTAAATTCAATTTTATTTATATAGCGCTTTATACAACGTAGCATTGTCTCAAAGCAGCTTTACAGTAATACATTATCTAAAAGGCCAATCCCAAGTTGAGCAAGCCTAGGGCGACAGTGGAAAAGAAAAACTCCCTAAAATGGTAGGAAGAAACCTTGGGAGGACCAAGACTCAGCAGAGGACCCGTCCTCCATGGGGGGCCTAGATGTTAATTAAATAAATACTAAATGTATATTAAATCATAGCAAAACTATTTTGAAATCAAATTTAGCTTAGTAATAGAAAAAATATAGAATAATCTAAATCATAAAACAACATTGATTATATAATGGGGTCCTTAGAGGGAGGTCCTTGGAGGCACATCGTCTCAGGCAAGAACAATGCCTGTGTAATTTTATGTCTAAACACTGTGTATCTAAACATTTCATGGGGTTCAGTTCTATTACATCACTCTATCTGAGTCTAATTAAACAGATTACATATTCAACAAGACAATGTGCTCCTTTAATTCATTTTATATCTTGTGTAACCACAGGATGCTTGTGTGTTTAAACATTCTTATTTGTAGTCTAATCACAGTACTCACTGATGCTTTGTTTAAACTTGAAAAACTCAAGTAATTTCATTTATTCCACATCTGTTCCTGAGCCAATGAACAGAATCAACAATGAGAATCAAGGTACTTTAAAATATCCGCAAGACATAAAAGCCGAAGTAAATGTAAGGAACACTGCATTGTTTTGTATTTACAATCTCCAGACCGTCCCAACTTTGTTTGATTTTTGGTTGTACAAGGTGGAACAATACTTTGAATAAAGTGGACAGTGTGTGAACAGTGGAACTCCAGCAGCACTGCTGTGTCTGATCCATGTGTACCAGCACAACACACACTAACACACCATCATCAGTGTCAGTCAAATAGTATCTGATATGTGCTGGTCCTGTGGCGGATGGGTCCCTTTTTGAGTCTTGGTCCTCCCAAGGCTTCTTTCTTACATTTAGGGAGTTTTTCCTTTACACTGTCACCCTAGGCAATTTGGGGACTGACCTTTTGAGATAACAATGTTGCTGCTTTGAGCCAGTAATCCACTGTAAGAAGGACTATGGGAATAAATCTGACTTGACTTGACTTGACTGTGGGGGTTCTGACCTCCTGACTTGGAGAACAGAGTAAAGGTATGTAGGTAATATGACGGACTACAGTCTGTAATTGTAGAACTAAAGTGCAGTGAGCACTAAAATGTACTTAACGAATAAGCAAATTAAATAAAGCATAAACTAAAACATATAGAATGCCTAAGGCTTTTTGTACAGTACTGCATCCCGGAGTTTAACCTGTGCGCTTGTAACCAGATGATCAACTTTATTCTGAACTTCTGATCTGTGGGTTCAGAAGTTCAGAATGTTTTGACTCGTCAGTGTACGCTTGATTCTAACTTTGCTTTATAATTGCTATCACTACCAAAAGGATTTTAAACCTTTAAAACGTCGCTGTAGTTAGAACCTACCTCATACGGTGGAACAGTTCAAGTCTTTCTAATGTTTTATTTCCTCATCAAAAGCAGGATGCAATGATATATCCAAAAATAGTAAACCGGTAATAGCAGGTCCTGAAGGCAACAGTCACAGCAGCAGCATTTTAATCATTCTTAAAGTCGTAAATAAAAGATCTGAATCCATCTATCAGTAAGCCTAAATGAGCACGCTCTGCACAGCAAGGTGTGCCATTACAAACTGTACAAGTGTTTCATGTACAGAGAGTAAAACACAAAAGATACTGAATAGCTTCTATTAGTACAAACTGGAGACGCATCCGGGTTCCTCCCACCAGAGGCATGTCCAGCATCTTTAATTATGCTTGATAAGCAGGTATATACACAGGCTTCTCTCCAGACTTTATCATTATTATTATACTTATTATTCTTATTATTATGACTATTATTACTAAGAAGTCTTATCTTGCATCTTTGTACACACACGCATGTGAGGGAAAAAATAAGTCATTTATAAACCATTTAATAAATAAAAACCATTGCAAGACTCAAATTATGTTCAAAATTCCAAGAACTATTTTTGTGTGTGGTTCTTATATCAGACTTCCCTTCATGCATCATTTTTGAGCTGCATTTTCAAATAGTAACATTACAAAATAATGCAATTTACAATTCGAGTTAATGGCCCACAATATGGGCTTTAGTTACGGAAAACGTTTGATAAGGTCCAAAACAAACAAAAAAGAGAAACCATGCAGAGTCACACGAATTAAAGACCTTGTACATTAAAAACAGGTCTGTACAAGAGAACACATACCAAAATCCTTAATGAGAACTTGTTAGACAGGTATTACCCACAGTCAATTGCAGTAAATTCATTTAGTCGCTAAGAAGACAGCATTGAGCTGATCACGCAACATGTTTGTGAGAAGATAATAACGTGGAAGCGGTCTGTCACGAGAATAATTATTCATGACTGATGACGTTTGCACGGGGCTTCCTGTTTATCACAGAAAAAAGACTGTAAATCAATGTTTTAAAAAAAAGTGCAAAAGAGTTGAGCAAGGTAGAGATTAAAACCAACAGGTCAGAAGTGCTGGCAACCCATGAGAGAGGAAAGGTGATTAAAAATATATTTGTGGTTTAATAGCTAAACTTCTGAAATTATTTTTCTGTTACTTTTTCCGCAACTGGGTCACTTGTAACTAGTGTTTATACCCAGATAACAGAGCTATAAACCTCAAGTGTGCTTTCTATAGCGCTGTCTTCTAAATTATGAAGCCAATCCCACATTGAGCAAGCCTAGGGCGACAGTGGAAAGGAAAAACTCCCTAAACATTTTAATGAAGAAACCAAGCCAAACTCAAAAAGGCAAATTATCTAATTAATAAGTTTATGGTAACAGTTTGTACAACTTGGAAAGAGCCTGGATGTGGAGCCAGTCCATCTCGGTGTTAAGTAAAGGTCTGCCGTTGCACCAGGGAATGACCCCCTGACAAGCCTTACCATTTCCAGGCATAGCCAGTCTGCATGGGATTGTCGACCCAGCCTAAAGGCACTGCCAGGACTTATAGTAGCCACGATGGTGTGCCAATGTATTAGACCACTGTGCCACCCAAATGCCCATCAAAGAGAAAATCTCAACTTTAAGCCATCTTTCCCCCTGTCTCTGCTGTGCTTTTGGAAGTGCACCACTGATGAGGCGCCACTAAATCACAGGGGGTCACTGCTGCAGCACCAGGGATAGTCCCCCCCATCTGACCTGACCTCCCCCCGAAAGGGAATGTGTGCAAAACCCAGAAGGCTACAGTGGTTATAGCGGTGCTGGGAGTTGTGTTTCTTTACATGCATATATAATTATTTCTTTTTAATTCAAACAAGTGTTATTCATGCCTTCCATTACATTTGTGTGCTAAAACGCTTGGCACCCCTGGTCAAAGTTGCAGTATTTTGTCATTTTTTTCAATATAAGTGTTTGCTTTTTGCAGACAAAGGAGTTCAATTAAAACCTGAATCAAACAAACATTTTGCACTCATTATGTGTTCTCTAGATTCCAGAGGGTTTAGGAACGCTGAATCACATTTAAGAATCGATAACAATCAGTTTGCCCGCTTTAAGAATGAACCTCAGATAGCACATTATCACATCTCCCAGACATCAGAACACACTCAGACGAGCTCAGACCTGCAGGCAATAAACACCACCAAAGGCAGCAGGCACCTAAAATCAGATCAGATGATCCAAGCGAAGCTTCATCCATACCTGCTCTCAGATCTGTATTAAACAGCCACGTCCAAGTTTCTGCTCCCTGAGCTCAGGAGTTACAGAGTGTGGAAATAAATACATCGGTAGAACCGTAACGCTTCCCATAGTCTTTATTAAAAACTTCATCAGCAGGATCCACCAGCATGAGGGTTTAGAGGTTCAGTAAAGTTCAAACTGATGATGTTTGAGTCGAAGAGCAATTAGCAAAACCCTACAGGATCAGTTATTACGCAACAACTCTACAAAACCAGACATGTACAGACTCACAGTTTGTTTTCTGCAAAAGGTGGAACATAAGGAGGTTAAAGGTGAAAGAACCTGCCTGTCTGAAAAAACGATTCAATTAAACTCTGTCTGATAGACACTCATTCATGTAACGCTATTAAAATAATGTCCATGCAGATAGTCCACATTTGTCAGTTTTTCTACTTTACAAGTATCTGATAGCACATGTAAATACACATTCAGCAGAAGACTTTTGCATTTTAGGCAAACAATAGTAGTATGAAACTCTAAAGCACTCTGACGTGCTACATGAGGAACTCCATAGTGCATGATGATGTAGGGAGTCAAACAGCAGGAGTAATAAGTGCTGGGAAATGCAGTGAGGAAAAGCTGCGGGTCACAACAATAATCATTCTGTTTTGGTTTTCCACTTCCACTACATTATTGAATAAATTACACTACATATTTCCCGCACTTTTTTTTAAAAATAAAATAAGCCGTATGTTATAGGTTTTGCACAGCTGTAGTTGAATGTAAGTGTTTTAAATCATGTATAAGGTTAAAACTATGTTACACTAACTCCTGCGTTTCCGATACATTGAAGTTAACTTACTGTAACAAGCATGATAATTAGAAATTGGAAATTGTTTGTACCAACAGGAATCACACTTGCGATTAAAAACTTGTCAATGTGCAGGGAAGAGAGCTAGAATTTATCTCAGTTCACAGGTTAACCAATTTAAGTTTGTTTTCTCAGTCGGCACATACACTCAAGTCTAACCAAGATGGTTGCCAGGTCAGTTTATTTTAAAGACTTGGCTTTATTTGGGCTCTTTTTTCCTTTGCTTGCGGTGTTATGTTGCTTGTGAGGATTTGGCAACCCTGTAATTAATTGCTTTAGTCATGTAAACCTGCGGGTCCCATTATCTGATTAGTAAAGTGCATGTAATCCCGTTGATCGGACTGGTGACAAAAACATTTCCTACAGCTATTAAGTAGATGTGATTGCACTGTCAATTCATTCATATAGTCTGCACATCTATTAATATATATAATAGATTTATTATGCGCTTATTTACTGCACATGACACAGTATGTGGTGGCTTATTATATTCATATATCTTTATCTCAGTCACCTGTATATGTGTGCTATTTCTCTCTCTCTCTCTCTCTCTCTCTCTCTCTCTCTCTCTCTCTCTCTC
>JAUZST010037017.1:0-27668 GCA_034779995.1 Parotocinclus haroldoi | reverse complement strand
GAGAGAGAGAGAGAGAGAGAGAGAGAGAGAGAGAGAGAGAGAGAGAGAGAGAGAGAGAGAGAGAGAGAGAGAGAGTTGTGTGTGAAAAAGAGACTAAAACAGACAGACAGAGCTGAGAATGGATAGCCTTCATCCTGATAATGGCATTAATGATTATTAGGCCAAAGGGAGGGTGATGAGAGATAGAAGAAAGAAGGAGCAAGAAAAATAGATGTGCAGCCTAAAACACGATAGGACAGCAAAAGAGACATTCTGGCAGCCTACCTTTGACAAATGGAATGGCACTGGGGGCTTGCTGTTTGGAATGGTAATTTACAAAATAAACTCTGACAAGAGTGGAAGGCTGCCGAGAGGGTGAGAGGGAAGAGGGAGTGTGTGTGTGTGTGTGTGTGTGTGTGTGAGAGAGAGAGAGAGAGAGAGGGGAGAGAGAGAGAAATGAGCCTATGCAAAGAATGATGAGAAGTTTAACTTATTTAACTCTGCTGGAGTCAACTTTTCTTTTCCCAGTAGTACAATTATTCATGATTTAAAATGATAAACCTTCATCAATACACTGTGGCATTACGGGAAACATAATTTCTTCTCTAGAACTGCTGAAAGAGGCATATGTAAAACTATGATAGCACAGCTGTTTGTGGTGTGGTTATTAACTATTATGCAGTTATTATCTATAGATGAATGCAAGAGGGAATCATTGTTTCTGACCCTGGGCAACAGTTTACATCGTATTTTCCTTTCAATCAGCACTTTGTCCCATATAACAAGAGTGAGTAATGCTTTACACAGCCTATACCAGGCAGTAGGAAGCTTTTCTCCTAGGACCACTATGTTGATTCGATTCAGATTCACTGTCACATTCAGACAAATTTCACTACTAACATCAGCATAATGGAAAACTTTCAATGTTTTCTCATACATCCTAGGTATCAAATATCATTACCTATAGATGAAATACCATTTTCTGCTTTGCTTATTTCAGCAAAGTCTGAATCCATTTAAAGATAGGGCACAATGTTGTCCTCAGATCAGTGTAAGCTGCACCATCATCACTCAGCAGGTGTGCTGTTCAGTTGGTGATAACGGTAAGAAAACCAGTAAAAAAAAAAGTCTCTCCCCTCTCCTTCCTCCACCTAACCCCTAATCCTACCACTATACAATAACACTCAGCTCCATGCCAGGTGGCATTCAACACAATACTTTCTTCTTATAAATCAACCTATAATAAACTGTGAGCTTATCAGTAACAAGTCACTTAGTAGACAGTGATCAGGGACCACACTGGTCATTTTGAGTTTGTTAGATAAACAGCTGTAGCTTCATCAGAACAGTGGATCTGATGTTATTCCACAACCTGTCTCTGGAAATACCGCAAACACAAAAACACAATCACTTTTTGATCAAACCTTGCTATATATTTACTGTTCTACAAAGAGTAAATCAGCGATATTCAATATATAAACAAATATATAAACGAACAAACTAACCAAAAAATTACACAAAATCGATTGTCAATATAATGCAATACTTGAGTGTCAAGCGTTCTATGACCTGGATGACTGAAAACCTAGACAGACAATAAAATGGAATATGTAGGGCAGTCATTGGAGTCAGCTATAAAATTCAGTAAAAATCATGTACTTTTGTAGAATGCTTAATGAATTTAGAAAATAAATTATCTGTCAGAAAAGCGACAAAAGTCTTTTATTTTCAATGAAAGCCTACAGAGGGTTGGACAGGAGAGCCTAAGAAACTGTTTAGCCAACGACTTTGGTTAATGCTATACAAATGCTGATAACTGTATGAAATTTAGAACACATGGTGTCAAGTGTCAGATAATGTTTAGATCTTGTGTATTTAATGGATCTTGTCAAGTACACGGAAATAGCCATGACTGTCCATCTGGCAGGTCCAATGTAACTATTCATTATATAGAGGCAGGAATTACCACTGGTGAACAGAATATGAAAATGTAGGATGAAGTAAAGAATCTCTGCCGTTGTGAACATAGGGTAAACTTGGGATTATTACTACTGCCAGACTAAATCATTTGTGATCTAAGTGTTGCCAAAATAGTTAGCTTTCACCTAAATGAGCACAGATATCACAAAATCTTTAGTTGAGTTTAATAAAACTATATAGTCACAACTTTAGTTAAACAATCTGTCTAATCGTAAAATTTACATGAAAAAGTAGTTGTTGAATATTTTATTTAAATAACCATATTATCCTCTAGGCTTTCCAGTATTATTGTTTCATAGTCTTGATTTTTTTATTTAAATCCCTATTGTACTTGTTCCACCATTGTTTAATGCAGCACTTTTGAATCAGTGTCCCTTCAGTTCTACAGATGTCCGAGTCATGTTTAGGTTGCTTTGTCAATAATCAAGGTTCCTGCTGTACATTAGTAATGATGTGCAGCAGAGGTTGACACATTTAAAACAGACTCTAGTTGCAGACTGTGTATCTAATGAGAGGGCTAACATTCTGTGTCCTAAACCGAGGGCAGAACAGAGCAGAGCATGCCAGATTAAGCCACCTTTCTACTCCAAACAAAGCAGGCTCTTATACAAATATACAGTTAATCTACAGAGAAATATGAAACCAATCTCTCCCAAATGCAAGACGATTCCGGTGAGGAAAGACAAAGATCCTCTCACAAATTTGATTCTAGTTCAAGGAGCTCATAACAAAATCAGAACAGTGTCAGATCAGTGAGTGCAGAGAGGCACAATATGAATTGTCAGATAAAAAAATGTTAGAGCAGGTCATTAGAGTGGTTAAAGTCTTTTGGGACATAGATCATCCTTTGTGAGCAGGCCTAGAAACCAGACTGCTGTATGTAGGGCAAGCTGTGTAACGGCTCTAACTGCATCAGCCTTTTCTAGTGCTTTCTAGTGCTTGTTATATTTGCAGCACATTAGTGTGGTTCTGTTCAGGCTCAAAAATGAAGAACTATACATGGATGATTTTGAACCAAATGCATTCAGCTACCAAATACTAAGGACGGACTTTTGCCAAAAGGTGTTTGTATTGTAAGCATAGTTCAGAATCAGTATTCTGATTATTTTACTGTAATGCTCGATAACCCAAAAATACACAGAACAAAATCTATGAGGATGACAATAGTTTTGTAGTTGATCAAATCTTATTGGCAATGATTAACAAGCTGTGATATAATGTAACAAAGGCAATCATGGTTCCTTCAATGAACTGCAGCTCCCAACAGCTGGCAGTACTCATGCAGCCCCAAAGCATGACATCCCCAACACCATGCTTGACTTTAGGCAAGACACACTTGTCTTTGTACTCCTCACCTGGTTACTGCAACACAAGCTTGACATCATCTGGTTTGAACACTGACAGGCTGACCCCCTACCCCTTTAACTTCTGCTGCAATGCTGGCAGCACTCCTATATCTATTTCAAAAGCCAGCCTCTGGATATGACACTGAGCATGTGCACTCAACTTCTTTAATAGCGACGCCTGTCCTGAGTGGAACCTGTCCTGTTAAAACACTGTATGGTCTTGGCTACCATGCTGCAGCTCACTTTCAGGGTAATGGTAATCATCTTATAGCCATCTTTATTAAGAGAAACAATTATTTTGGTTCAGATCCTCAGGAAGTTATTTGTCATGTTGAAACTTCAGTGACCAGTATGAGAGAGTATGAGAGCAACAACACCAAATTTAGCACACTTGCTCCGTATTCAGACCTGAGACTTAACACTAATGAGCCACATCATACTGGGAGGGGAAAATAGCTAATTGGGCACAATTTGGCCATTAAGGGATGTACTCACTTTTGTTGCCAGTAGATTAGGCATTAATGGGTGTGTTTTGAGTTATATTGAGGGCAAATGTACACTGTTATGCAAGCTGTAGACTGACTACTTTACGCCGTATCAAAGTGTCACATCTTCAGTGTTGTCCCATGAAAAAAATATAATAAAATAGTTACAAAATGTGAGGTGAGATACTGAATGTTTGTCAGGAATGGGTTCCAGGTGAGTTTTCAACGTTTGCTCTTGCTAAGAAGTTAGGCATGTTAAGTGATGACATACAGTCCTTCGTTTTTGGTTCAGTGCATTTTTGTAATTGAACAGAGAACATTCAACTAGGTATCCATGGGTAGAGTAGAAGGCTTAGGATCTTAGACAGCCTCATTTAGACTTATGATCAGAAGGACTAAGTATAGGGGCATAATCAGAGAACATCCCTTTGAAATACATTGCTCACAAAAATATGGGGATATTTCATTATGGGATATTTTGTTGTGAATTTTTTGTGAGCAGTATAGTAGTGCAATTTGTGTTTTTGATCTCTTTGTCATGAGACCATGCCATACTTCAATCTAGTACATAATCAAACAGTTGATTGAACATTTGATTATTTTTCTTCTGTCTGTTTGGCTGACCAAAATTTTAGGGCTTTACACATTTTGTGATGTACAATTGTAACTTAATCACTAGAATTTCCCAAGCGAATGTAGCTATAAACAATAACTAACAAATATAATATAAACAACGAACACTACGTGTATCATATGAATATAAAAAATTGTATAGGTAATGTACATATTGCAAGCACCTTGTCCTAGTTGCTATGAGTATATGTATGTGCTTGTATAATTGTCCACAAGCATATAAATAACATTTATAAAATTTATGTTTTTGTGTTAGGACAAGTCTGTGTATGTTTGTATTGTCTGCCTGTGTCTTGACTGTGGTTAGAGCTATCACTCCTCCCCATTTACCCCACATCATCCAGGTGGCATGGGGTGGCAGTTATGGACTCCTTAGAGTAGTATAAATAGGAGTCTTTCCCCCCATGGAGCAACACATTCCTTTTGGTTGGAAAGTGCGATCCAAACAGACACAGCAAGTGGAGAGGAGAGACCCATATCTCTTGTCTTTGTGCTTCCAAGCAGAAAGACCCCAGGGGACACAACACCAGCTGAGTCTCAAAAACAAGGTAGGAGAACCCAGCTGACAGAAGGCTTAGCTCTCTGTGTGTGTGTGTGTGTGTGTGTGTGTGTGTGTGTGTGTGTGTGTGTGTGTGTGCGTTTGTGTGAGAGAGAGAGATAGAGAAAGAGCTTGTGTGTCTGATAGAGATTCAATTCAGTGCTGTGGCTGATGCTGATATCTGAAGATACACAAGGCATAGACAAAATATGTGATGATAGACAGTTTGAAAGTGATAATACATTATGCATTCACTGTGGAAATGGCAAGGTAAGCTCTAGCTCATTTTGTTAATTAAGCAATAAGCATTTTGCTTAATTAAGCAATAGATTGGTAGAGTTTTGATGTCTGAGATGAAAGCTTGATCTCCCACCAGACCAAAGGTGATGTCAGTGTTTGAAACTTCCAGTGGTTTACTGTTATTTTGCTTCTTAAATGGTATAATTTTCTGTTTGCAGAATTTGCAGTTTTTGTTTTTCATAAGCATTATAGTAGATCTTTAAACTTTTGGTGTGGTTGTTTCTCTTTTTAATCATTTACTGGATATCAAACTTTGATTATTCTCCTGCTTGCTGCTTTTATAATGCCAGCATAGTACCCTTGAGGCCATACCTCCCATTCTTCTTGGGAAAATGTCTAATGTGAGTGACTATGGGCTCTGAAAGAATAGTTGCCCATTTACTTGACTTGCTGTACCCAAGTAAAAAGAGATTTTCTTGGGCAGACTTGCTCCCTGAGCAGGAGCATAAAGGAAGGATGAAATTACGTTTTCTGCAGACGATCGATTGCTGAATTCTTGTCTCATGCATTTTACAGAGGAGTTAAATGCCACTTATGGAATAATGCAGCTCTGTGGGTCAGAGCTTAGCACTTCATTGTGTGCTGGTATTTAGGGACATTCTGTAGAAGAGTTTTTAAAAAAAGACTTAAGTAAACATACCTGATTACACCACAGTGTATTAAGATGAGCTCTAATTAAACCAACTGTGGGGTTCTTTGCTTTAATCATTTTAAAAATGAAAACATAACCTACTAATAATATGGTGTAATTTAGCAAGTAATATGAACTTTCCTTTTCCTCTTTAGAAGCTGATACTTGGTTGATACCATGGAGACAGAGGTGTGCAGTCTTGCAGATGCCCCAAGAGCCTCCATGCCAGATGAGTTGTGTCATCCTTTTTCCAATTTTTCAAACTGGAAATTTAAGCTTTTCCGGGTTCGCTCATTGGAAAAGGCCCCACTGCCCAGTGAACCCTCCTTGGAAAAGGAAGCACAAGTGAGAGAGGGAAAGCAGGTGGATGCCATGGGCTTTCCTGGAAGTGTCATGAAGCTCTGCCTGGGAGGCAAAAATAAGGAGAATGTGGAGGGTGCTGGCAAGCAGGTGGATCTCAAACTTCAGGAGATTGACACACACATGGAGCATCTCAGGTAAGTGAAAGATGTCGTGCATTGCTACTTAATTTGTTGGTTAGATAATGAGTCAACATGCTTACGTTAGACTAAATCATTTAATTAGTTAAGGCAGCATCTAAATGTACTTACATTACAGAGGATGAAAATAAGTTGCAATCCTTTCCTGTTCAGGTCTTTGTGCCGGTTATGTGGTATACTACTGAGAAAAACAAAGGGACCAGAGCATGAGGTACTGGGAGATCTGGATGAGTCAAGCAGAAGTGCCTTGCGCAAAATGGGTTGCAAGGCTGTCAGGTGGCATGAGGTCATCCAAAAGGTTTTTAAGGTGGATGTGACTGGGGATATGGAAACCATACACCCTTCTAAATTCTGTCATCGGTGTTGGACAGTAACTTTAAGAGGTGGGGGGATTTGTAGTTTTTCCAGAACCAGAGTCCCAGTGTGGAGACCCCACAACTCACATTGCTTACTTTGCTACCCCAAAATAAAAACATTTAAGCGAAGAGGAAGCAAGAGGAGCAAACCACTACACAGTGCACACAGTCTTCCTAAAAGACCAAAGAGAGACTCATGTTCATCAGTTGGGGGCAACAGAGTGTGGAGACAGAGCACAGACAACCCAGCAACTGTGGGATTGAAAACCTGGGTAAAACAGAGTGCTCAGAGAAGCCTTTGGGTAAAGAATATAACTCACTGCCAGAGAGACCACCTAAGCTGTAAGCTACTTTCAGATGATCTCCCAAAAGACTTTGTGAATGCTCTTGCCTGCCAAGTGTGTGATCATCTGTTAGCTGATCCAGTGCAGTCCCCATGCTTGCATGTCTTTTGCCGCACCTGCATCCAGAAATACAGCCGCACCTTGGGTCCCCAGTGTCCAGCCTGTGGCCTCATATTTGACCCATGTGACCTGAATACCCCTGCTAAAGCCTTTCTTTCTATACTTCACTCTCTTCCACTGCTATGCCCAAGAGAGGGTTGTCAGGAGTGGGTCAGATTAGACTCTTTTGGCGATCACTGCCTAAATCACTGCATCCAGAAAGACAATCTAAATGAAGGCGATGTTCCAGAGCAAAATCCAAATTGCTATGTACCTGTCAACAAGGGTGGTCGTCCTCGGCAGCATCTTCTTTCACTGACACGAAGAGCACAGAAGCACAGATTGAGAGAGCTGAAGAACCAGGTGAAGATGTTTGCTGAGAAAGAAGAGGGTGGAGATGTGAAATCAGTGTGTTTAACTCTGTTTCTACTGGCGCTGAGGGCAGGAAATGAACACAGACAGGCTGATGAACTGGAGGCTCTGATGCAAGGTAGGGCCAAGAGCCATACAATTCATTTTTTATCAGTAATTTTTTAATTAAGTATCTATGACTATCTTGACTATGTAATTGCCTCACAATATTATTCCATATGTTCGTGTCTTCATGACTAGCTGTTAAATTACAATTTTAAACTACTGCCTTTAGCCCCATCACACAGTAATATTTTAGTAACCTGTTAGACAAAAAAGACATCCGTGATTTGTTTTCTCTGATTTATTTGGGCCACTCCAACATTATGCCATGACACAATTTTATATATATATAATCATATCGTTTTAATATAATATGGGTATATTATTTGCAAAAATATGGAGAAACTGAAGCCCTTGTTCTTCTCCACTTTCTACAGAAACTTCCTGACTCATACCTTCTCTCCCTTATGTAACACAGCTCCATGAATACATTATATGTGTCTGATTCAAACTGCTTTTATTTTGTCTTTGTCTTTTTTCTCAGGCAGAGGACTTGGCCTGCACCCAGCTGTGTGTCTGGCAATAAGGGTCAATACCTTCCTTAGCTGCAGCCAGTATCACAAGATGTATCGCACTGTAAAGGCCACTAGTGGACGGCAGATCTTTCAGCCACTACACACGTTACGTAATGCTGAAAAAGAGCTTCTTCCTGGTTTTCATGCATTTGAGTGGCAGCCACCTCTTAAAAATGTCTCCAGTTCATGGAATGTAGGTATCATTGATGGTCTTTCTGGGTGGAGAGCATCCATCGATGATGTTCCAGCAGACACCATTTCAAGAAGGTTTCGCTACGATGTAGCACTAGTGTCAGCTCTTAAAGACTTGGAGGAGGACATTATGGATGGACTGAGAGAGAGAGGCATAGATGACAGCACCTGTACCTCAGGGTTCACAGTGGTGGTTAAGGAGTCGTGTGATGGCATGGGAGATGTCAGTGAGAAGCAAGGAAATGGTCCAGCAGTCCCAGAGAAAGCAGTGAGATTCTCATTTACAATTATGTCTATCTCCTTTAAAGCTGAAGGGAAGGAAGATGCCGTCACAATCTTCCAAGAGAAAAAACCTAACTCTGAGCTATCCTGCAGGCCATTGTGTCTTATGTTTGTTGATGAGTCTGATCACGAGATGCTGACAGCTATCTTGGGACCTGTAGTGGCAGAGCGTAAAGCTATGAAGGAGAGTCGCCTCATACTTTCTATAAGTGGACTCCTTCGTTCCTTCCGTTTTTTTTTCAGAGCCACAGGTTATGACGAGAAGATGGTGAGAGAGATGGAAGGTTTGGAGGCTGCTGGCTCTATGTATATCTGTACACTGTGTGATTCCACACGGGCTGAAGCCTCTCAGAACATGGTGCTACATTCCATTACTAGAAGCCATGATGAAAACCTTGAGCGCTATGAGATATGGAGGACTAACCCCTTTTCAGAGTCCGCAGAGGAACTTCGAGATCGAGTCAAAGGGGTCTCAGCCAAACCCTTTATGGAGACACAGCCCACATTGGATGCTCTGCACTGTGAAATCGGCAATGCTACTGAGTTCTATAAGATCTTCCAGGATGAGATTGGTGAAGTGTATCTGAAAAATAGCCCAACTCGTGAAGCCCGCCGGAGCTGGAGGTCAGCCCTAGACAAAGAGCTGAGAAAAAAGCTGAAGCTGAAACCAGTGATGAGAATGAATGGGAACTATGCTCGGCGATTAATGACCCGTGAGGCTGTTGAAGTGGTGTGTGAGCTGGTTCCTTCAGTAGAGCGTCGTGAGGCTCTAAGGGAACTCATGGAGCTGTACCTCCAAATGAAACCTGTGTGGCGTTCTTCCTGCCCAGCCCAAGACTGCCCTGATCAGCTCTGTCGCTATAGCTTCAACTCGCAACGTTTTGCAGAACTCCTTTCCACCATATTCAAATATCGGTATGATGGCAAGATTACTAATTACCTTCACAAGACTTTGGCTCATGTGCCTGAAATTGTGGAGAGAGAGGGCTCAATTGGTGCATGGGCAAGTGAGGGGAACGAGTCTGGAAACAAGCTCTTCCGGCGCTTCCGTAAGATGAATGCTCGGCAGTCCAAGACATTTGAGTTAGAAGATGTACTGAAACACCATTGGCTGTACACATCCAAGTATCTGCAGAAGTTTATGGAGGCACACAAAAACTCGGCAAAAGCACTGCAAGCTACAATCCACCCAGAAGAGAGTCCCGATGACTTTGATACAGCACGGGACTTTGAGTTTTGAGAAGTCTTCATTCCAAGTTTCAATTTAATTGAACAACTTGGACAATATCATTGCTTTACTTTTGGTAATTAGACACTTGAGGTGACATCCTTTACAATATCATTAGGCTTTATTTCTTTATATAAAAATCTAGGGTTTTTCCAAGTTGCATTGTATTACTGTAAATCTTTTTTTTATTCATTTTACCATTATTCTAAAAAAATAAACAATTTTCTTTAAAGTTAAGTATGTGATATACTTAGAATTTTATGGTTTAGACAAGACTGGAAAGGAATGGCTATTCTTTGTCCTCATGCTTTGCAGGACACTTTTTTATGTCATCCCTGGCTGCTGGTGAAATATGGGATAAGATATTAAATTACCAAATATGGGCACACTTATGAATTTATACAGAAGGATTATTTATGGAATCAAATGAAAGCACAGCAAGTCACTGAAGGAGAATTGCTTTAAAAGAGCACACTTTTATGATCTCTGCATTAATTTATCATAGATAACAGAGAAAAAATGGTATTAGGGAAACTCAGACTGCCGCGGTTTCAGATGGGATAGTGAAATGGACTGCTTTACTGTTGTACTCCAGGGACCTTTTGAAAAATACCAGAGCCATACTGCGTGCTTTTACATTTTCACATTCCCAGAAACATGCTATTATTCTTTTTTTGTCTACAACCTACCTATGTTTACATAATTTCAAGACTTTGCACAATACTGACCATAACTTTTCATTCAGTAACTTGCACCAGACCATACACCTCATTATTTCTGTAGAGATGACTAAGTAACCAGTGTGGTTATACTGTCTAACAGTGCTGTTTTTAAATGTGCATGATACTTTTGATTGTTTATGTCGAAATACAGTATGTTTTAATTGATTAAGTTGTTATTTTGCTTTATTTACTTTTTACCTTATTTGAATTTACATTATTTGAATTTGATTTCTATCTTTACTTGCTTAATTAGTTACCAGATTTATAACTTTGTTGTACTTTGCAGAATTTTGTCATTGTTGTATTGGATTGGTTTGTATAATTTAACACCCAGCATAATGTAACATCAGGCAGTTTTACTGATACAACTACTTTATTTTTTTGGTACTTTGTTTATTTTATGAAATGCTACGACTGTTTGCATTTTTTCTGATTTGCATGTTCGATGTTTTAATATGTGACAGTACATTGATTTGTTTGGCCTTCAGCCATACAACTGCTTGTGAAATGTGTGTTTGAGGGGAAATATTTGGCCCTTTGATACTTAATTACAGCACTGATATAGTTTTATATTTAAATATAAGTGCTTACAATGTATGCGATTTTCATAGATTCAGTAGACTGGTTTTTGGTGTGATGAAATTGAGACACTTTTATGCACAATTTATTCTGCATTACTTTTTGATGTTGATGCATACTATTCTATATGTATAATCGAACTATGTTGATACATACAGCTTCTCCAACAAAATTTCTTTCTTATGAGAACACCAATAACACGTAATAAACATTATTATTCTAAAAAATAATGGAAATGTGTTTTGTACTTGTATGTACTTTTAAAATGTACTTTTATTGAGTTATAACAGCAGGATAAAATACACACCCTTAAATTCTATACGTTAACATAATATATCTCGTCAATTAGATGCTTCCAAAAGATATTCATATATTAAAGAACAATATGAACACATAATCATGAAACCATGCATTTTCATTATTGTCCTTTATTTTTAAAAAATCAGATATACTTGTTCAAGTTTTGATTCTCCAAACCTGTCGTAACATGACACCATAATCGGAAGGGAATATTAATACGAAACAGTAAGCGGGATAATAAACATTATTATGTACTAAGCACATAACATTTATTTTTAGCTTCAAAATTATAAATGAACAGAAACAGCTCAGTCAAACAGTTTCCTGAGGAAGCTTTTCTTAGCTGGATTCATTTTCAGTGTGATAGGAGCTTTGCGGTGCATTGGTTTTAGCAGCACCCTCTTCAGAGGCATTATCTTACGTGGTGGGGTCATCTCCTGCCTTGCAAGCCCTCCATGATCCAGGCAATAGTACTTGGTATTGTCCTGAGAGAGGCGAAGCAGCAGACTCTCTGAGAGATCCATACATTGAGCATGGACCCAGTGCCCACCTTCACCTTTAGAACAGAAGATCATTGCTGGTCTGGTTAGCTCAGTGGAATAGAAGGGTTCCCAGGTGTTGATGTCAACCTGGCAGGTGGAACAGCACTTGATCCAGTAACCAGTCTGAGATTCGTCCTCCTCATCTTCCTCATTATAGGTGTCTCCCTCTCCATCGCTGCTGTACTCCATTTCATGTGGTTCACGTCCAAAGTACAGCTCTTCTGAATCCTCTAGGGGAGCAGAATCCTCAAATTCAGTGGACTCTTGACTGCATGTCTGGGCTGATTCCTCTTCATTTGCCTGCTGCTGAAAGGTTATTTGGTAGAAGTAATAGCCATCTGGTGGTGCTGGATTTGTCCCTGAGGGTAGAGCCAGCAGTGCGCTGCCCATTCCCAGGCTTCCACCAAACCAGGTGCGGCTTTGGCTGATCTCAGAGTTCCACTCAGGTGGATCTCGGGGCTCCATGTGTATACCATCATCATCCAGTGCAACATAGGTGCACTGCATTCGCTTCTGAGAATCTGACAGATATCCTCCAACGATAATGTACTCATGAGCAGGGCCTATGGGAGTTACAATGGCACTTGTGATGGATAGACCATCATTAAGGATATCACAGGAGAGCAACGGACTGCCTAAGAGAAGCTCTACGTGTAGTCGGAATAGACGAGGTGGTCGGCAGTCAGTCGATGCAATGTGGCCTCCAAGGAAGTATACACAATTCTCTCGTGCCAGTGCCAGGTGGAATGACTGGCCAT
Source organism: Parotocinclus haroldoi (assembly GCA_034779995.1). NCBI lineage: Eukaryota > Metazoa > Chordata > Actinopteri > Siluriformes > Loricariidae > Parotocinclus > Parotocinclus haroldoi. The sequence goes on along the minus strand of JAUZST010037017.1, from coordinate 14,885 downwards.
CCGTGAGCTCAGGGAGAAAGTGTGCTGAACAGCAGCCAAACTCTTGATCAATGAGGTATACCTGAGGCAGACAGTCCACCACAGTGTTCCAGTTCTCCGAGGTCCTCTCAGCAGGTGGTATGTAGGATCTGCCACCAAAAATAACATAGGCAGTTTTCCCTCTGCTGTGGACTACACTAATAGTGTGACCATAACGGGGCCCTGGAGGCTCACCAACCAACTCTTTCTCCTGGCATCTCAGGGTGACCTTTCGATTGCATCCACGACTGTCAACCGAAAGTATATAAAGGCTTGCAGACAAGTCATTGTTGGGTGTACGGCCCCCATGTATAAGGTAACATTCAGGGTTTCCATTGTAAGGCATAACTCGAGAAACTGCTGGATAACGAAGAGGTGGAAGATAGCAGGAATTGTTGGAGAATGAAATGGCACGCAGCTTTAACTCTCCATGCTTGATGCGTACACCAAAGATGCCTGTTGGGCAGGACCGCTTGGGCCAGCCTTTCTGGCCAAAGAGATACACCTCACCTTCCAGATTTATTAGGGAGCATCCGGGCTGCAGAAGGCTTGCACAGTTTATAGCAGTCAGGTGCTGCAGAGTCATTCTTTTGCTGAGAGCTGTAGGGTTTAATGAGAAACAATATTGTTAGAGTTAATGTTGTGAAGAATACAATCCTTTGATGCATTATGGAAAGTCTTACCCTGATGATTTGGGGTTCCATATGGTCAAATTAAATCTGTATTTTATCAATTGTGCAATGAAAATAATGTAAAAATATTAGGCATGTTAAACTTATACAGCTTTCAGTGTTTATTGTGAATGTTAATATTTTATGCTAACTTAATTGTATGGTCAGTTTGTAGTGGCTGTACCTTTCATTCATTTTAATACGAACTTAATACACTTCAGAGTTGGGGTCTAACTGACAGTTGAAGTCCGGGTGCCAAGCCATCCTACATTCCGTAGGAGACACCCAGAGCACTCCAAGAATATACGTGCAGATATGGGGAGCACAAAAAACTCCACACAGGTGGAGTCTGGGCTGGGAATCAAACCAGGCATCCCTGGAGCTTTGTGGCGACAGCGATAAGCATACACACCACAGTGCCACTCAACTAATACTGTAGCTGCTAGATTTAAGTCATTATAAATTAATTCAACTGAATTAACTGGGTGTGATCTGTTATACATTAGGAAGACTAAATTGAATTAAGAAGCAGATTATAAATGTTTGTCAGCCAATGATCAGGTACAGAAATTAATAAAAGGCAGATTTATAACATTCTACATGTTGTCACTGCACTAAAAAATGGACGCACTTAAAATTTGTAGTTCTTTTTGATCTACGCTTTGGTCTACTTTATACTTTAACTCCGTACGTAAACGCAACATTACCCAGAACCCATCGCGACGCGCCGTTACCTAAGGAACGCTGGCTGCTTGGTAGGTGGGAAGGACTCGACAATGTATTTTCTGGTATAGTTGAGTGTTCATTATTTTGTTTTGTCCTTTAATTATGTTTATGGAACATTAACAAATTGTTTGATATGTTAGCCCTTTAGCTAACGTGGTAACATGACTGACAACCAATCGCTTCTGTACTCATGTAGCTAGCTTGCTTTGGGTTGCGTCCCAATCTGGATACTGCTTTACTAAAAAGTTTGTCAACAATACCACCACTTTTAGTATGGTAACTGATTTGCCAGCTATTTAGATTTAGGGAGGTAGTATGCGGTTTGGGACGGAGCACTAGATTAAACTGAGGGATTAATGCAGAATTATTGTAAAACTATCTGTAGTTCTGTCAGTGTTTTTGCAATGCTGGTCAGCGGACAAACGGTATCTTTTAAACAATATTATGCTTAAGTTATAAAAGCAATATATTACGTTATGAAGCACGTTTGCGAAGATAATGCCGTTTCTTATGTGCTGGCTATAGCATACGTTCGTTTTATGTTGGTGCAAATTAAACGTCTGTACAAAGATAAGCTTTAAAGCATCTTAATGCTTGCTCGCTCCCGTCATAATTAACAACAGCCTTTCTCCAGCCCCCCCCAATGAACATTTGTATAATTGTTCAGTAATAAATCCTTTTGCCATTCTCTTACCTCTGGCAGTATAGTCCCCAGTCAGTATCTCAAAAGAACCTCAGGTAGTAAATGATCTTTAAAGTTTGCCCGCCGTTGTAGTTGTCTTCAGTTACTTCTTAATGTAAAGCTATTGGCTTTAGTTAATAGTGATGCAGAGCTTCTGAGCTTGTGAAGCTTCGTTGATTCTGATCACAGTTTAATCTTGAGGTTGCCCGCCTGTGACTGTTAGCTTCAGCAGGTGCAACAGATTTGAACAAAAACAAACAAGTTTACACACATGGGTATATGAGTTTACACTTTATTAAGTATGCCTCTTTGTTGCTACACTCGTTCTTTTTTCAGTTCCACTTACCACATAGATGCCATTTGTAGTTTAAAATCACAGACTGTAGTCCATCTTTTTCTCATACGTTGTTTGTCCCCTTTACTCTGCTCTCTAATGTTTAGGACCCCCACAGGGCTGGTATGAATGGCTCAGACAGAACAGTGCTGCAGGAGTTTAAAACACTGTTGACTCACTATGTTTTCTGTTAGATACATCTAACGTATATCTTGTTTGGCTATTTATTTGGTTTATTTAACATCACAGTCAGCATTAGTGGCTATCTTTGGCAAAACACGCAAGGTTATATTGATGCACAAGGTTACATCGTGGCTGTATATATGTATGTATGTATGTATATATATATATATATATATATATAGACACTTGTGTGATAAATAATCAATTGTGGGAGGAAACAGAGTATCCAGAGTAAACCCACACAGACATGGGGAGGACATGAAAGACCCTACACAGAAATAATCCATGTTGTTTCACCCAGGGATTGAACCCAGGACCTTCTTCCTGTGGAGGAATCGTGATTCGGATGTTAACGATTCTGAATTGATTAACAAATGTCAATAATTGATAATCGAGCACACTTGCATCTGAACATGTAGACCAGCTTCTGTTCTTACACAAGAACTCACTAACTGAGCTCATTTGCACTGTCCCTCGTTGGTATTATTTTATTGCGTTCTATGTTCTGTGTTCAGTGCTGTTATTTACAAGAAGTAATTCAGCATTTTGACTCTTCTTTCTGCAGATACTAATTAGTTTTTACTCTGCAAAGCTGAATTTGTATTCTACTTCATTTAATTTAATTGTTTGATCCTCAGGATTTTGATTCTATGCTCAGAAATGTTGACCTCATTTATTTATATAAAAGGACAGATATTTATTTGATTATTTCTTGATATGATTTTTACAATATGCTGAATTTCTTCCATTTGTTTTGTTAATGTAAATATTGGAAGTAAATTCATACTGGATTTGTTTCAAGTGGTAAAGGAAAAGAAATTATGTATAGAAAAAATAGATGCATCGATAATCGTTGGCCTCTGAATCATAATCGAATCGAATTGTGAGGTGCCTAGAGATTCCCACCCGTAGTAGCCTAGATGTAAAGTCAGACAGTAGCTCATCTGTATTAGTCTTCAGCTAACACTTTACCAGTGCTCTCAAGACGCTGCCTACAGGATGCTGGTCGCTGGACTTTTTTTCCAGCCAGCAAAGTTGTTTAAAACCTTCAGCAGCACTGCTGTGTCTGAAACACTCATGCCAGCACAACACACTGCCACCATGTCCGTGTCAGTGCAGTGCTGCGAATGATTCACCACCCAAATAGGAGCTGATATGTGCGGGTCCTGATTATTAGGGAGCAGAGTAGAACAAATCATGTAGAGAAACAGATGGACTACACTCCACTGTAATTCTAGAACTACAAAGTGTTTCTCAATGGTATGTGAAACTGACTCAACTAAAATGGACAATGGGAGTAGAAACAAGAAGGTTTCATTATGTTATGCCTGGCACTGAAGTGTTCAAGATCTCCTGCAGTGCTACTGTGTCTGATCCAATCACACCAGCACAGCAAATTCCCCAAATATCAGTGCAGTCAAGCATTTGTAGGATGTGCAGGAAAAACAAGTTAGATCTCACCTCACATATTTTTAAAGGACCTTCTGCTAATGATTTGGTGCCAGGTACCACAGGATACCTTTAGAGGTCTTGTTGAGTTCCTGCTTCGAATTGTCAAAGCCTTGGTAGGACCGACACAGTATTAGGTAGGTGGTTGTAAAGTTATGGCTGGTATTGGTTTTCTCTCTGTGGGTGTCTTTGCATGTGTGCATTTCTAAGGAATCCTGGAACTGACTATTGAGATCCATCATTAGAAAGCACTTTGTTAGTTGGGTTTAGTTCTTTCTCCTCACCAGAGATCTATTAGCTTTATGAATGCTATGCATTTTTTATACTTTTAACATGTTACAGTAATTGGAGTTTGCATTGGAGTGGGCTAAAACACTGACCATAATATGCCTGTTAATCAATGTCTCATACTGCAGATTTCTTCCCCAAAACAGTAGTAGGGGTGTACAATATGAATTTTAAATGAATCTTAATTGTTGTTTTAACATTGTGAGAGTTAACATTATTGAGCATGCCACTCATGAAAGAGTATGCTACACACACTGAATGTTCTGCTTGATGATAAATCTATTTTTGTGGCATAATGAACCCAAACACAAGTGCTTGCATTTGGGTACTTGCCAATACAAGTATAATTACATTATAGTATATAATAACACTGTTCTTATAGTGACTTTCAAAACATGCCTAATTTTAATAAGATGTTCCTCACTTGAGGCAAAAATGAAATATACATTATGTGCTTAAATCATTTAACATTCAGCTGTGCTCAACATATGCTAAAATATTTCCAAACTGCTAACATTGTTTCTTCACCTTCTTGCTCAACATTACAATCGTATGACCCGATACTGGTATCGGTGTTGGTACACCCCCAAGTACATTGTAATGCTTTTTACATTTATGAAGAATGTAAAGTGTGATGTAATATTGGGTTATTACAACCCCAATTCTAATGAAGTTGGAACGTTGTGTTATACATAAAAAAAATAATGCCCGTCACCCTTAATCCTTCAGGTGGCACTACATTAAAAAAAAATCGTTCTGTAACGGATATTACGACATGGGCTCAGGAACACTTCAGAAAACCATTGTCAGTGGTCACAGTTCATCTCTCCATCTACAAGTGCAGGTTAAAACTCCACCATGCAAAGCGAAAGCCATATATCAACAACACCCAGAAACACTGCCAGCTTCTCTGGGCCTGAGCTCATCTGAGATGGACTGACATAAAGTGAAAAAAGTGTCCTGTGGTCTGACGAGTCCACATTTCAGATTGTTCTTGGAAATCACAGGCGTTGTGTCCTCTGGAATGTGTAAGTTCAGTGAAGTTCACTAAGTTCAGGATCTGTGAAGGCACTATTAATGCTGAAAGGTACATACAGGTTTTGGAGCGACATATGCTGCCATCGAACCAACATCTTTTTTAAGGACGTCCCTGTTTATTTCAGCAAGACACTGCTGAGCCACATTCTGCAAGTGTTACAACTTTGTGGCTTCGTAGTAAAAAAGAGTTGGTACTTGACTGGTCTGCCAGTCTTTATGTGAATTCAGTTGAATAGAGGTTGAAAAGTATTTGCAGATCATTTTAATCTGTTTCTATTTATTTTTTACGCAACGTCACAACTTCAGTGGTACTGAGGTTGTAGTTTTGTCAATGCAGTATCATATTGTTATATACTGTACAGTGTACACAATTGCAAGATATGCAGCCTATGACCTAGTTCTTGTTCTCATCTCACATCTCTGCATAAGCTTGTTGAAAGAGCAGCACTTAATTTATTCTTGTATATGATGCCATTAAACATTTCTGTCTACTCAGTCCTGAATGAACATGAAATAAAGAACATAAAGTGGTGATGTAGAGAAACTTTGGAGAACGTGGGTAACAGCTGTTTAAAGTTAATTAGCATAATGTTTTTGTGTGGTGGGGTAGCACGTGTGTATTTGCTGGAAACTGAGTGAATATGTGCAAAACAAAGTGCTGAAACCATGAGTACCAGGGATGAACGTTAGAGCTCAGAGCTCGAAAACAAACATTTGAGCACCTGTGTCTCTGAGCTGCTGCTAAGTCGTAGCCTGTCAGGGGGGTGAAATTGACTCTGTGGCACCAATCTAAAAAAAAACAACAAAAACAAACATATTAACGCTAGCTTTATAGTCAGCTGTGAGAATGTTTTTGACTTGTGTTTGTTGTGAATATAGTCAGCAATACCAATGCTTACTATGATGTCCAAGCTAAATAATATTAGCCAGAGCTTTGTGATGACAATGTAATAGCTTTAATGCAATTTGCTCACATCAAGATAATGTTGCTTAATTTAACATATACTTTATCAGTATTTTCGTGTTCTCTTCTGTTTGTTAAATAAATTAATCTAAATGATGAATGTGTCCTTTTTGTGATTTGATTGGTTGGCATCATGTTGAAACGTTAGTTATTCCAATTTATTATTTCATGTATTGTGAATATACTGTGTTCAAGTACCATATTATGATGTGATGTTTTTAACTGTATCAATTAGGCCTACAGCGCAGATGTGTAGTTGGGGTGTGCATTTAAAAACAAAAACAAACAACCTCAATATAGTTAGGTGTTTAGTTGATGATAATTAGATGATATTTTGTAGGTGTATATATATTGGGTCTAAAGTAGTCAAATATTGTCTCTCTCAACTGCCTGAATTGGGACCATGTCTTTCAGCGTTAATTGGTGACAGCATTTTTTAGTCTTGCCAGCTGTTGCTTTTCTTGTATGACAAATTGTCATGGACAGGTGACTTTGTCAGAATCTTCATATTCTGCATGGTGGTTAGTTTGCAGATGCTGAAACAAGTTAATCTGTTAAGTTTGTCAAGTTGTCAATTAGTTGTCAAGCCGCCTTTAATGGAAACTGATTTGTAGATGCAACTCATTTTCAGTTTGGGGATTGTTGTCTTTTAAACAACATCCCTCTTTTCAGACTACCTATTGATGATCAAATTATACGATGCAGACGACAAAGCTGGTATTGTCTGTATTTTGACTCCTGGCACAGCTTGGTCACTCATTTTTAGCTTCAATCATTTGCTTTTAGATAGAATGCTAACTTAAGTTGTGGTGCTAGCATGCTGCACAGCTGTCTGTCCTACCTGGCTGTGTTATGCAGTGAATATGTGATTTTGGACTGTTTTTTTGCAAATTGAATGTCATAAAACAACAATTAAGATATTATAGTAGATGATACAAAAGTGAAGTGCAGATTAACGTAGAGGACACTAAGGAATGTAGATGCAAAAGCTCTGTGTTGGCCTAAGGTCTATGCAGGACGTTGTAATTATTAACTAGTAGCAGATGGTAATTAGATAATCACATACCAACCATTAGGACATGTTTTGGTAATAATTTCGGTATACAACCTACGATGTTGTATTTTTTATTTTTATTTACAACCATTAGGAACGGAACTTAATATTTGTGTCTTAGTCAGGGCCTAAACGTGATACATGTGGAATATGTGTAGAGGTATTAAGTAGAGGTGAATGCATTTGCATGGGACACTTTTGAAATGGCATTTGACCCTACCACATGTCTTTGCAATGCAGGGGAAAACGGAAGTACCTGGTGCGATCTCGCGCACAACATGCAAACTATTTTCTGAGTTTCTGGGTTGCTGCTACACTGAGCAATCAGCCATTGACCAGAACTGGCTGATTTTTAGTGTGATCGGTTCTAACCTGTGATTAGAAGATCATCAATATAAAACCAATTCTGTGCTCTACAGCAACAGCAATAGCGGCAGAACCACAACCATGAAAAACATTGCTTTTACTAACTTTCATTTTGAATTCCGTCCATGTGCGTATGTAACTTTAGAAACAGCTCAGTCACTTTTAGGGGTTTAATTATGAAACTGCTCATTTGATGATGAGGATTGTTTTAGATTTCAGTTGTGTTTTGAGTGCTACTTGGTAAACTAAATAATATCTTTATATATTGAACAGTAGTACTCAGGTACTAGGGATACTATACTGCTCACAAAAATTAGGGGATATTTCATTATGGGATATTTTATTTTGAAATATCCCTTAATTTTTGTGAGCAATATATTTCGAACACAGCCATGTCTCCAGTTTTCAAGACATGCTTAGTGAAAATAAGTAGTGGAGGAACAACTCCTGAAACGTTCAGAGCAACGGATTTCATAAAACAACTATCTGAATATGTGGAATTTGACTAAACTTACAAAGGCAAAGTGGTTAGAGCTAGAGCTAGTGAGTGCACATAGCCAGACACAAGCCAACAGCTCCTGCTATCGTTCTGGAACAATTAAGTTTCCATGAAAAAATTGAACTATTCTGTATGCTATCATTTATAATTCTTAGAGCAAAAAAAATTGAACTGGCCATAATCTGAATCGGCTGATTATATGTCATATATGATATATTTTGAATCAGCCAAGAGCACTGCAATCAATGCATTTTAGAAAACCTTTTTTGATATTTGTTAATTTCATTTGCAAAAAATGTATTTAATTTGCCTTAAACTAAAACAGGTAGACCTTTTATCTGTTTTACATGAATTATTTATCATGTATTAACAGTGATTAGTGTTTTTGGTACAGTGGTACTATGGTTAAGGTGCCTGTATATTGACCCTGGATTCAAATCCTATTATTGTTAAGCTATGGTTGGGCAGTTGAACACGATCTATAACTGCTATTTGCTTGGATTGTAACTTGTAACATTGTGTTAGTTTTAAGATGCCATGAACAGCACAGGTTCTTAATTATGTACATTTAAAATTGATTAATTAGGCCTAAATTAAAATTCCCTTTAGTCCTGACTCAGCCCCATGTCATCAGTTAGTACGTTTGTGTGTTTGTGTGTGTGTGTGTTTGTGTGTGTGTTTGTGTTTGTGTTTGTGTGTGTGTTTGTGTGTGTGTGTGTGTGTGTGTGTGTGTGTGTGTGTGTACGCGTGTATATGACTAGTCTTGAGATGAACTTTGTGTGTGGATATAACCTTGTACGTGTTGCTAAGATGGCCACTGATGTCGACATTAAAAGAAGCCAAATAAACAAATTGTATCTCTCTTATGCAGTATGCAAGGGCAGATGAAGTGGACAAGCTAAGGAAAGATTATGAAGATGGTGTTTTAGCTTTAAAGATTTTTTTGGACACGTCTGTTGAGAGAATGAATTCTCCAGTCCAAGTGTCCTTTTTGAACATTAGGACATTTCTTCAAGACATTGAGGTAAGAATGACACCAAAAGCTGTTTTTAATGATTATTTCTCTAAATGTACTTTTATGTCTTGTTAATAAAATCATGACCTACAGGATATCAAACACAAAATGCCCTCGATGGAGGCCGTGTATAAGACAGCTACGCGCATTGCCCAGCAACTGACCAAAGACACTTCTCAGGAGGAGATCACACAAATGCTGGCTGCCATGGCAGCACTTAAAGAGGAGCTCAGCAAGGTTTGTCTCTGTTAGTCATTTGATCTGCTGTATCCCATCAAATAATTGGATATTGCTTTTACTTTATCACTATATTGTTCTAATGTGCATGACCTTTTCGAATTGTAGATAAGGGAGCAGGTTTTACCATTGCTGAGGGATTCTCAGGCCTTATTGCCTCCCTTAGAGGAGATGGAGAAGAACATCACTGGGTTCTACCAGTCTTTAGAGAAGGCCACCCGTATCACCAGTGCACGTGACTCTGAAGCTCCGGGAGACTTTAAGCAGAAATGTCAGGTGACTAGTGTCATGGATCAGATTCGCTAGTAAAATGAGCTCTAAATGTTTTTACGTACAAAGCCAAATATGGGCTGTGATTGTGAATGTGATTGATTTTTTTTTACATATATTCTCAGTAATAAACCTTTTGAATTTGGAAGGTAATAAATTCTTACAGGGGCAGCACCGTGGCTCGTTTGGTATCACCACTGCTTCACAGCAAGAAGGTCCCAGGTCCAATCCCAGGGTGGAGCGGCCTGGGTTTTTTCCATGTGTAGTCTGCATGTCTTCTCCGTGACTGAGTGGGTTTACTCCGGGTACTCCGGTTTCCTCCCACAGTCCAAAGACATGCGTGTTAGCTTAATTGGTGTCTCTAAAATGGCCCTTAGTGTGTGAATGTGTGTGTTGTTCCTGCCCTCGGATTTAGGTTCTCGTCGTGTTGATGACGTTCCGCATTCTGAGAGCTCCATGAAAGCTGCGCCTGTGACATTTCTCCGAGGTCACTGTTGACATTTGCACCCTCTTTCAGCACACACAGGCATTCTCACACTGGCTCTGAATTAGGCCTTGTCAATGAGCCTCAATGCACGGGATTGTGTAAAGGTGCAAGCACGTCCTGCTTATGTACAGTGAAAGTGAGGGTGTGTTTCAAATGCCAACAGTCAGCTCTTAGAAAAGCGCCAAAGTGAGCTCGTAACGAAGTGTGTACGCGCGCGTGTGTGTGTGTGTGCGCGCAGAGAGTGCTTACACCACTGAATATTAAGTGGGAGCCTCCCGGTCTTAACCACTCAGCCTCTTCAAACAAAACTCCCGCTCAGATAAGGGCTGACACACACACTCATTACTTCATGACCAGTTGTATTTTTGTCAGCTGGCCTGATTTCACCCAGGTGCAGCTGTGCGAGTATTTGGGTCTGTGAGTGCCCAGATGAACTCTCTAAACCCACAGAGTGCTGATAGATGACACTCTTATGCCGTGTTTGTGTCTTAAGACGTCCTGACACTCACTCCAGACCGAGATGGCAGTGGGCGAGAGGCTTCTGAGGGCGAGAGCGTATTTTATCCTCCCCGTACTCCGTACTGCTTTCGGGCACGCGCTCGTGTTTTATAGCCAGTGTCGGCTGATGTGAAAATAAGAGCTCAGTGTGTTTAGTCTGGAGCTGTGCAAAGAATAGGCTGGATTTCATATGAGCCAAGATTCCGCCACTCTTTCTTTCACGGGGGTAGACGAGGGGGACAGGCAGAAAGGCTGAAGATATTCTTTCAGTGCGATTGTAATGAGACGGCTTTGCTTTGGTTTTGGCAATGGGGAGCTACTCTTGTTTAAACCTTGTGTGTGTACCAGAGCCGTGTATAAACCTTTTCTGCTAAAACTGGCGCTGACTGCAATGGATACTGATTGGCCGCTGACGTAGTCACGTGTCCTTTTTATGCTGCTGTAATGTAAATATAAAGGGTAAACACGAGCGGATCACTACCATCTACACAGCGGTACATTTAGTACTGTACTGTACTGTACTGTACTGGAACGACCCTGTCTAGGGCAAAGCTGTCTTTAGGAGACGCCCTTACAATCCAAGCAATGGTGGGTTAAGGGCCTTGCTCAGGAACCCAACTGTGCTAGCTTTGAGGAGTTGTGATACGAACCCTGGACCTTCTGGTCCATAGTCCAGGACCTTAACCGCTAGGCCACCACAGTCCACAGAAGACCAGCCATAGAACCGGAGTGGATGTGAACCCGTTTATGTAGCTCTGACCAGAAAGAATAAGGTTAACTTGTAAAATTAATACTAATTATCATAACTAACAAAAGTGGGGTTTAACGGATACGAAGCTATCGCCAGACTCGAATGATGCTCCTATTCTTGCAGCAGTGTAAGGGTGATACAGTATCCTTTCTATAGAGCACAGGTCTTCATTTGGGAAGTAAATGTCATTCCAGACAGCTGAGATCTTTAAATGGGATGCCTTTTCAGAGGAGATCGACAGAAAGACCTTTTCATTGTGCTGTACGGGGATTTAAAACGATAACTGCTTGCTCTTATTAAAGAACTTTCGGGTGTGTCGTAAAGGATGTGTCAGATTCATGTGTTCTACCTTCCAGAAGTAAGGAAGCCGATGTCAGATGCCTGGCTTGCCTGAGTGGATGCGCTCCGTCTTTAATCGCTAATTGAATACTTTCGGGGCCTGGTCATGGAACTCCAAATAGCCTGTATATAGAGTGTAATAGCCGCACGGTTGCTGAGCTTTCGGAAGAATTAATGACGGCGATGTTTCTTTACAGCTCTTCCTCCTGGAGGAGACGCGAGACCGCAAGTTTGACGGCTATGCCAGAGCCATCCAGAGAGCCTGGCGTCAGCACGTTGCCCGCAAGAAATATGTGCAGATGAGAGAAGAGGGTGAGTGGCATTGGCCGACCTGATGCTGATAAACACCTGCCCTTACTCAATGTATCTGTGTTCTACCATGGACCGTCGTATGTAATTGGTAACGGACGGCAGATGTTAAATTGTAATGCTATATTATAATACTGTTATTATTATAATAAGTAATACTGATATTTTGCTCCGCTGTTAGCTATGGTAGCTGTTCATTACCCATACTGTGTATAATCATTGTCTTAGTGGGGTAAATATAGTCCTGCGTGAGGTTAAAATCGGACGGGTCAAGAGAGCGGAGGCAAACATGAACGTAAAGTGCGGGGACAAGGGATTTAAATAGCAGGGGGTGGATTGAGAAGGAAATGTGACAAATGTAGTGAGATGAATCAGTACGTTGGAGATTGGGATCGCCGCTTGCTAGCCCGTTGCTAGTGGCGCCTTACTGCTACATGATACACCCTGTTCAGGAAGGGTCTGACAAACATGACGAGAGTTTGGGTTGCTGACTTGACCTCCAACTTCCCCACATCTCAATGCTACTGAGCATTTGTGTCCTATCCATGGAGGCCCCAACTCCCACGGAAGGAAATGCTCATAATATCTTGGTTCCAGATACCGCATCACACCTTCAGAGGCCTTTTAGAGTTCAGACCTCAAAGGTTAGGAGCCTCACTGAAGGGACCGACACAATATTAAGCAGGGGGTTTAATTTTATGTCTGTGTGGTGTGTGTGTGTGTGTGTGTGCGCGCGTGTGTGTTTATTGTTTACACATTTTGGAAGACAAAGATACCTAAATAGAGACTGGACAGTGGTTAAGGTCAAGGACTACGGACCAAAAGGTTCACGGTTTAAGTTTTAACCAAACTGCGACTGCTGTGCCCTTGAGCAAGATCTTTAGCCCTCGGTTGCATGAGCTGTGAAATGTAAGATTGCATCAGGTGTAAGTCACTCTGGATTTAAAGCTGATGACTAATTGTAAATGCCAGATTTGCATGTTATGCTCTTATAGTTTGGGAAATCAAAGCGTCTAGGCTTTGGCGTGGCGTAACAATTTTTCTGCGGTTGCTTAATTGCAGCTATTTCTGTATTATTTTATTATTACCTTTGAACTTTCTTCAGGGTTTATTGGGGTTTTTTTTTGTTTGTTTGTTGTTGATAACGCCTCTGGTCCTGGTCACATGTGCCATCAGTGTGTCTAGAGTACTATTTTTAAGTACTAGAATACCCTTTGTATTCCTTGGCGAGAAAATAGATAACTGAATAAGAACTGAAGCCCACAGTACCTTAAACAACCAATTGTCTAAACCACTTGAAAGACCTGCGGTTTCGGTGGCTTTCGATTGAAACCCAGAGTGAACGTGACCTCATTTCCTCAGTTTTGTGTTAGAGCGACAATATAACCTGTAATCTTACTGTTCCATTGCAATCAACTGAGTGGAATGTCGTGACCTTGACGACCCTAATCTATTTTGACACTTGACATTGAATGAATCGTTTATTTTAATCGACGACCTTCTGCTTAAACACGCTGGGATGAAACGTTTGCCGATCTGATCTGAAGTGTCTGCGTATTTTCTCCAGCCTCCGACCTGCTGCTGAACAGGAAGGAGAGGAGGAGGCACAGCATAAACAGGAACTATGTAGGCGACTACCTTGGCATGGACGACCGGCCCGAGCTCAGGCAATTCCTGGCCAAGAGGGAGAAGATCGATTTTGCAGACAAAGTCACCAAATATGACCGACGCTTCAAGGTGCGCTTCGACTCGCTCCTATAGACGATATAGACAAAAGTTTGTGGGCAAACGTTTTTTTTTTGTGTGTTTTGATGGGTTGCGAGTTCATATTTTTGAGTTTGGTTAAGACGTTTGTTTTCGCTCTGTTTGCAGGGGATTAAGCGAGACATGATCCTGACCCCTAGATCTGTGTATCTGATTGGAAGAGAGAAGATAAAGCAGGGCCCAGAGAAGGGCCAGATAAAAGAGGTTCTTAAGCGCAAAATCGACATGGACAAGATCATGGCTGTTTCGCTTAGGTAAGACTTAGTGCAGGCGTGAGAAACGCAGCAGCCACTGGTTAATGCGCTAATCATTAACAGCACCGGGTCAATATTTAGAGAGCAGACTGGGAACATTAAACAGAAAGAGTTACACACACACACACACACACACACACACACACACACACACAGCAGGCAGTGTGCCTCTACCTGCACCTTCCATTCACTTCTTATGAGTAGCACTGTGCATTTTGGGTAACCATGTCTGCTCCTTTTCAAGTGATGTAAACTACTAGTACAGTGCATTACAGGACTGTTACTGTCACACACACACACACACACACACACACAGGCAGACATACACACAGGCAGACATACACACGTGTGTGTGTGTGAGGTGCATGTGGGGGGTTTGGGGGGGAGGGGGAGGGGGGGTTTGTTGGAAATGTAAACCAGCTGCTCTTTTAGGGGGAGAACAGGCCCTGTAAAAAGCTCATTAGAAAAGAATTAAGTTTATTAGGGTGAAACACTCCATGTGCTTCTGTGATGGCGTTAGCCACTAAATCCAGCTGTTTTAGAGTCTCGTCATGTTTGTTAAGTCCGTTGGCTGAATGAACCAAGAACGTCTCAAACATGCAGTTTGTCTATGTGCATTTTCACACTGTTTGGTGTCAGGTTATGGTCTAGTTAAATCTGAAGTATTAAATTAGAGAGTATTACAATAT
>JAUZST010037007.1:0-27679 GCA_034779995.1 Parotocinclus haroldoi | reverse complement strand
TGTTTGTGTTTGCTGTGAAAGTTTCATTAGACTGAATTCATTCAAGCCCTAAAATGCCACCCAAACTTTCTGCAAGTTCTATAATATCTATAATACTTAAATATAGCGTCCTTACTTTGTGGATTTTTATCTATCACGGGTGGTCCTGAAATGTAAACCCCGCCATAAACGAGGGAGCACTATCAAAAACCATATATCAAAACCATAATGTGCTTGTACAAGGTTTCTCTGTAGCAGGAGCTTCTGAGAACGAGTGTATTACAGGCAATAAATATTAATGGCAGCAAGTGTGATCAATACCAACACTAGCTGACCAGTAATGGCCTGGCAACATGAAATTGCCTGGCCTGTGCAAAGACCCCTTTGAAAAGAAGGTAACACGATAGCAGCAAATGAAACAATCGATATGACTTAGCCTGTTACTCCACATAATCTGGTGCATATCATGTTCTGTGATGAGAAGAGCTGAGCAAGAAAAGGTTGCATCTGATCAAGCTCATAAATCCTCCCTAAAAACCCAGCAAACGGAGCATTCTGGTTATAAACGTCATGTTCAGAGTTTGTGTCAGTGTGTAATGTGTATAGATAATACCTAGAACACAAAAGTAGGAGAGACACATTCAAATCGAAATGAACATCAAATGTTTAGTTGATACCAAAATGCAGTATAATACATATAAATGCATAAAACGGACATATTTCTACCAATCGTTTGACTGCACCAGTAAAATAGGAGGCCTATCAGCAATAATTAGCAGTAATGAAAAACCGATTGATGTGCATCGTCGAGCTGGATTAATCGTTCTTGCTTACTAAGCCAAATGAATGCAATGCTGTATTTCTTTAATTAAACAGCACATGCTCACAGAAGCACATCCCATTCTTGGTGAGAGTCATAATGTCTTATAATTGCTTTGTTTCTGTTTTTATACAGGTACACATTATTTTGAACAGTTTTTCTTCAGAAATAAAAAAAAGCGATGTTTTCAGCTTTTTCAGCGTTTTCTGTTGAACATATTGCAAATTTATGGCAGACAATTTTGTCCAACCCCTGTTTCTACTAACTTTTTCATGAGCAGGGGACTACAGATTTTGTTTAAAAGCTGTTTCATTGTTCACGCTTCAGAAATACAAAGGGATGTATTTTATTTCATGTAAACTCGCTAATTACGAAAAACTGAAGAGTTGTAAACTTCGTATCGAATCGAACCGTGAGCAGAATGCGTTGTTATACTCCAATCGTTACTTGCGCACCAAAATGATCCTTTGTATGAAACTAACAAGTGAAAAAGCTTGTTTGTTTGCTGTTTATTTATTTGGGTTTCAGGAACAAACGCCTGACATGAACAGTGAGGAAGTATTACAATAACAACCCTGTAAGTGCAGTATTACTATAAAGTTCATTCATGTGATTTGGGGAGCTGCAAATAAAAAAAAGTTTACAAGCATATTTGTTGGTGCCAGAAATAATGGGAAAGAGGGAAATGGCAGAATTCTTGGGTACACAGTTTCCAAGGAAAAAAATGCGAGAAAACACATTTATTTGCTTTTAATGTTTTCTAATATGATATGCATAAAGCACAGTGCATTAATTTTCTTAATTCATAAAGCATCCTGTCCCGTGGGTAAGATCAGCCTCTTTAATCAAGCCGTTTCATTATCTAAGAACACAACTCGGCAATAAACTGTAGCACAACACTGTGCCATTTGAAAGAATAGAATATAAAAGCTTATAAAGCTATACCAATCTGACCCGAGAAGGTTTTCCAGGAGGCATATAAGCAAGATATAACAACAGTAGGCCTGGCTAAATACGTATTACTGCAACAATGAGAAGGAAAGCTTCCTGTGAGAATGGAAAAGTGCACACGCTGCCAAGTGCTAATAACAAATACAACACTGTCAAGATGGATGTAGCTCAAGAAGTTCAAATGTGTGTCGCTTACGCAATGTGCTGCATTCAGACCCAAACAAACAGCGAGCTGGTAGCGACAAGCACACTGAAGCTATACGTTTGCAAATGAAGAGAATGGCATTGACTTTTCCTCGAACGGATCCAATCTCACCTCTGTGCCAGTGCAGTCACAGATTTCATCAGGAGTCCAGCAGTCACCGAGCTGGCGGGTCAAGTGACGATGCTAGACTAGCATTAGCATAAAAACCTAAATGTAAAAGAGAGTCATGCATACAGACAGAACACTGTCAGCCTTAACACAATGAAAGAATGCCTATTCAAACCAGAGAATAGAAGAGACTTGGGCATGAATATTACATCTTTAATTGATCTTTTTTCCTTCATTAATCCCTGGCTATTAATGTAGTGTGGCCATAGATTAATGCCAAGTCTCGGGCCATCATGAGACTGGATACACCAACTGCAAATAGCAATTGTGTAACCTTATATAATAAATAGTATCATTTATTAAAATACAAATAATACAAATGCATGAAATGTGTTGGCTTTGTGCGGGTAACGATTCACTCTGCTTAGATTCGATTCTAGATACAGAATTGCCGATTGATAAACTGATTTTACATTTGACAAAAGACATTCTTTTTTGTTCCCCTATAGTGCAAACAGTGGGCATTTGTTAAAAAATTAGTCCCTTGCAATTAAAACAATAATCATTTGGTGACTATCAACTTTTAGCCACATAATGTAGATGGCTTCCTTTGAAGAACATCAACAGTTAAAACAGAGTAAGCACTAAAACTTGAAGTGTCCGGATTTAAATTGAGCACGGCTTTCCAGAGAGACGTTAAAACCTGCAAATAAAATATGGATGCTCCAATCAAGTGGTTGACTGTAGCTGAAGCAGGAAGCAACAAAGAGAAAATGATAAGTAAAGCCATTTACAAAGAGACAACACGCTTTCATAACAGCCTTGACAGTTTCCAAGGCAACCCTATGTGGCTTTTGTTGATGCATGCGTTAGGAGAAAAAAATAGATGTGATCTGAGAGGGTCTGCAGCATGGAGAAAGAATGAAACCTAGCAGAGACCCGTTGACCTCACATCGGCACTGCTGCGGTCTGATTAAAGACAGATTGAGAAAAGACTTGCATACGGAAAGAAAATGATCCGGAGGAGAGTAAAATCAGAACGTGTGCAAATCATTTACAACAAGTTACACCTCAAGTGCTTGCTCTATAGTCTGTTCTGTTTCAAGGGGAAACAACAAGTAATGCAGCTCACAGGAGTCAAGCCTCCTCTGCTGATGTACTATTAGCTCTTTGCAATTGCAGTGTCAGTTAATGAATGTACATGAAGAGCCATGAAAACAATCTCATTTGGAAATGTAGAAATAGAGACAGCTGATAAAATTCCTGTAAACCAACCACAATGCAGACCCCAACATCTCAAAAATAATCATCAACAATTAAAGCAGCAACGAATGACAAAAGGTGCTTTTCCACTGGAGGAACTTCTCCATAGTTCTTAGGACCGTGTCACCTTCTGCCACGCAGTCAAAGAAATAATCTCAGAATCCCAGCGAATCAGTGCGGAGCGTTAAATGCACACCTAGAGATAAACACACAGTTCCGTAGTTGTTTTACTGCAAGCGTTCAATCCGTATAGGCACTTTCACACCAAACAGTTCTTGGGACTAACTTGGGAGAAACTACCTCCTGCAGAACTCCCCAGCGATTACAATCATTTATGGATTTTTCAGGCTCAGTAAAGCCTGAACTTCACTCTCAAGGCATGTGTCTGTGTTTTCTCCCCCATGTATAGCACAGATTTCTATTGTGTCATTTTTGTTCAACTTGTCTTTTAATGGAAACTTCTTTACTGCTTATTAAAAATAGCAGCAGCTGCTTTTAAACGTTGTTCCACGGCGGCTTACTTTCTCCATCCATAACTGTGAACTTATCAATCAGATTACAGAAAAATCTGATTTCCTTTGTTATAGGATAATAAATGCATGTAAACACTGATAATTTAAGCTTTCTGGTAAAGATAATTTAAGTTTTTTAGATAATGTGACATAATGCACTACAGTATGTACTATGTATCACTGCACACTTATGTCACACAAGGTTCTTATGTGCTTAGAGCTTAAAAAACACAAAAATTACATTCCAAAAAACCTCAAACATCCCCCATTTCCTGCCATGTGAACGCGTGTTCTAAGAACTATGCAAAAGTCCCTGTGTATTTTTTCGACAGATTGAACCAGTCAAACAGCCTAAATTTCTTTTTAGACTGCTACTTATTTAGGGAGGAGGAACTCCCTAAGCTCCTTTCTTTAAGTTGACAATATGAGAAAACAGTGAGCCTGTTTTCTCATGAGCAAAGGTGCCTAAAACCTTTTTTCTCATAGACCCCCTCCAAATCAGATGTAAGCTGGCAGTCATCCTGACAATGCTCAATTATTTGTTTGTTTTTAAAGCAGTACATAAATAAATTTGAATTGAATTTAATCCTCTCCCATGTTTCATCATTCTCACTGCAATACCTCTAGCTAATTCAATGCTAACCACAGCAAAACAGTCAGCTCCATGTGTTCCCAATTGCCAATCAAGGCCCCGTCTTGGTCCCACCTATTTCACAGAGTAACATAAACCTCATATCTAGTGTGAGCACAAGTTAAGATCAGAAGTGGACTGTCCACCACCAAACACATTACACTTGGTTAAAATAGGTAAATATTCCAGCAACATAATTCACCGGAAGAAAATAGCGCTGCTGCTGCCCTTTATTTTCTGCACACAAATGTGTGTTAGAAACTTTTTTTGAAATATGCACCTTGCTTGCTAAATGGCCTGAAACAAGAACTCACCACGGGGAGGAGGAAGGACCTTGGGGAAGGAACAGGATCGGCAGAGCAGAATCAAGAAAAAGCTATGCAGTATATTTTAGCTGTGTGAATGTTCAGACTGGCCTCATTACACAGACCACAACTGCTGTGACAGCTGAGGAATGCACCCACATTCAGTCTAATTAAACTCTCATTCCTGCTAGCAATGATAAATCGTTGAAGGTTAAAACGCTGGCAAAACTCCAAAATGTAATACAAACAGGAAATGCACAATGAAAAGCGATTCCAAAAACTACGCAAATACCTGAAAGTCTTGCTTGTTCTACCATTTACCTGTGCATGTCACCCTTCCCTTCAGTCCGAATGCCATTTCTTCTACAACCTGCAGGGCACTGAGATTTTATCCCAACACAAGCATGACAGAGGAAGGTGCAGTAAGATGATGTGTAATGTTATGAAGGGCATACATAGCAAGCATACTTCTACTAAAAGTGAGAGACTGTGCATGGTCTCAACTCCAGTGTAGCAAAATGCAGTCAGAGAGAGAGTGCAGTTATCTGAATAGTTCTTGCACAGGACTCTTAATACAGTGTGAAACGGCCAAGACCGTCCAACAACAGATTCACAAACCCAAAGAACGCAAAGAAATACGAACCTTTACTGCATGATGCAAAGGCGTTTATGCTGTTCTTACCAGAGATGCACCTATTGCAATTCTCTTGGCTGCTTGATTCCTAATTTCTTAAACATGACCGGCTGATTCCAATATTGGCCTATTAAGAATTTTTTGGTGTCTAAAGATTATAAATGACAGCACAGATCATTTTTGCTCAAACTTTCCTTTTAATGGAAACTTCTTTACTGCTAAAGAAAAAGAGCACCAGAGGCAGGCACGCGTCTTGGTCAGCACTCTAAGCAGAGTTTGCTTTAGCTTTGTAAAATTCCGCATATTCAGGTAGTGCTGTTTTAAGTGACTTGTTTTAACTCGATGTTTTCGAATGTCGTTCCTCAGCGGCTTACTTTCTCTATCCATACTCGTTAATCAGATTACTATAAAAATGTGATTTCCTCAGTTATAAGATTATAAGTGCATGTAAACTACCTAAGGAGAGAGCAGATTTTTTAGATGATGTGATATATGATGAATTGCCATAGACAGTCAACTGAATTTTAAAAAAGTCTAATAAAATTTTTTTTTTAAAAATTAAAAAAGGTAAAGTTAAACTTTATTAAAATCCATAAAGCCAAGCCAGAATTTGAGGATATTTACATTAAGGACAACTACATTTTTAAACAGATTAAACTCCCATTTGTAAGAGATATACCAGTTTAGGTAACGAGGTCAGGGGAAATACATTTCTTCTATTTGTCCCTATTTTTTTTTGCATCTCACTCTTTTTGTTCAATTTTAGTGTTTAGCCTTGAAGTACAGAAAATGAACAATCTTTCCCCAAGTGGGTAAATTGTCTTTCACCAGGGAAGAGCAGTTTAAAGTGCATCCTGAAGCCTTCAGATTTTCACAGAAGGGGGTCGCACTAACAGAGCAAACCAATTCCATCAGAGAGCAACGGAGAAGAAAGCTAGATACTGACAGAGAGTGAACTAAAAACTGTACTTTAGAACAGTTATTTGGCAAGAAATGTAATTTGCTGCAAAGATAAATGGATATAGGCAGTGCTTTTGCCGATGGAACTTTGCATTGGCTATCATCAAATCGTCATAGATAACAATGCTACTGTGCTATTCCTGTTCTACAAAATAATTCCCAGAAAAATAAGTAGTGTCAGAACTAATGCACTAAATGTTGATACCCAAAATCACTACCTTCAATGTCATTCAAGTAGAAGATATCAATATGATCATTAGGATTGATTTTAAAGTTGAATGAAAAAAGCAATTGCAAAAGGAACTATATAATTTGTAAAACTCACTGACTCACATAAATGCCATACTGTTTGCATTATTTCACTGAGAATACTGTGAAAGTCTTAGGCCTTTTAATATTTTTCTGAAAATACTGCTCACAAAAATTAGGACAAATTATTGTGAACAGTGTACAGTATGTGCATTATTTCTTTAAGTTTTAATTGTCATTGTACTCTGTAGCCTTAAAATTACATACTAGTTCATTTCCTGTTTCCCTAATGTGTTAGTCCCAGTTACTCTGTACTCTCATAATCAGGACTCCAACAGTTCTGTGGTGTGTTAATGTGTGGAACTGGTACGATTGAATCGGGCACAGCAGTGCTGCTGGAGTTTTAAAACACTGTTCGCTCTGTGTCCATTTTATTAGAGACACTCACTTGATTGCTGCACCATGTAAAAGTCAGGGACTTTAGCGAATGTGTGTTAGAGGTTGTCTAATTCTTCATCAGTGCCTACAGGATAACGATGGCTAGATATTTTTTATATATATTCACAAAGGCAATAAATGCAGATAAGTTCTTGATTCTTGGTGAAACCCTTATGGGCTGATTGCATCAGTAAAATCCAAAGTTGATGAGCTCTCATGGTAGAAGCGTATGGTGCGTGTAGATTATAACTTCTTTTGATGTTAAATCAAATTAAATTGTTTAATCAAATTTGTTCTTTATCAGATGGGGGTTTAAACAATACCCAGATCTACAGTATTTATAACTTTGTCTTTTAAGGTTTCCACTTCATCTTGGAAAGAGAAACTAAAACAGGAAGTGCAATATAATGGTTTTTTTTTTTTCCAAACATAACAATAGATGTTGGGCAAAGGCACAGGAAATTTGTATAATAAAACAGTTTACTACTGGAAGAAAGTCATTCATTATCTGATTTGCTGATAATGATAGTGCTTCTCTTCTGTAATTGCATTGTGAATGTTATAAAACAGGAGAGACTTGCAAATGTGAGACCACGAACAGAAAAATGTTTCTGTTCCTGCTCTAAACCAGCCTCCTACAGCCTCAATGCAAATCGGATGCAAATTTCAAAATGCTAATTATACAGGAATCCTCTTTCAACTCAATGTCTCTTTTCAAATGAAATTTAAAGGATCAATCAAGCAGTAACAGCCTCTCTCCAACGAATATCATGAATAAATTGAGATGAAGCTCAGGCAAAGGATCCTTATAGCAAGCCTTTCTGTAATACTGTCTGGTTCTTACAGTCCAAAGGTTCATGCGAGCTGTCTGCATTATAAACTGTAGGCAATCACGGCCATCTATACACACAGGAGAAGAAAGCACCTTCAAGAACAGCAAACGAAACATGGCAAGATTTATCATCTCAGTTCTTTCCATAAACTGACATCAGTTACCGGCATCCTAAGCCACCAACTCACTCCCAGTAACCAGAAACAATCAGGATGTTATTTGGACAGAAAAATGGAAACACACCTTGACTAATCTATGTGTACACACTTAAGGCTGCCAGGCACAGCCTAGACAGTAAACACCATCTGCCCATCCTGTGTGGTTCCTGTGAGTGTGTTACAGTCTCACTCTCACTCTTATCAGACTAGAAAATACAGCTACAGGGGTTCTTGACGCCCTCACAGCTACGGTCAGGGGATTAGAACTATAAGCCAACAACAGGTTTCTCCCACTGACACTGACCAATAACATACAAATACAACTACTGCGGTTACACCTATGAAGAAAAATACAGTTACATGATAAAAGCATGGCTTTATACAGTGCAAAAATTTCTATCTGATCAAAGTCTTTTTGCTTTAATGTCTTAAGAGTTAATTAGTGGAACCTCGGAAGTCAAACTTAATTGGTCCAAAAAGTGCCTTTGAACTAATTTGTTCAAAGTCAGAAAAAAAAATTTCCTATAAGAAGTAAGGTAAAGAAGATTAATCATTTCCAGACCCACAAATGGTTGCTATATTCAAATGTAATTCATGATTGAAAGCATGTACTGTAAACTATGGGACCTTATATAGACAACTGTGAGCTTTTCCAAATCATGTCCAACTGAACTCCGCACCGGTGGAAATCAAGTTGTCAAAACAACTGACGAACGATTAGAAAACAGGGCGCACCTGAGCTTTTTTATACTTTCGTATAATGTATACTTTTTTATACATTTCCAAAAACTTCAAACAAACATTGTTTCCACTTTGTAATGGGTTTTATGGCAATAACATATAGCTGCATTATAGTCACTGGATGGACTGGAAAAGTTAATTGCACTCTTGAAGGTAAGAAAAAAAAAATCAATGTTCAAAGTTTCTTAGCACATTTTAAAATCATTGTTTAAAATAAACCACTATATGCAAAAGCTTCTAAACTACGTGGCTATGATAACGTTCCGTCCATGTCACACTTGTAAATGTAAACTGCATAAGGGTGTCTGCTAAATGACGTAAATGTACATTCCAAAAAGTGTAGTTTAGAGCTTAAAACTAAAACATAAAAGGTCTTAAAGCTAATCTAAAACGTAAATTGGGCAATTGTATCAATTATCATTATGATAGTTTTATCATTTGCAATAAGAAATAATTGTGATATCGGCATTACATAGTTACCCTGCTCTCGAAATATCGGCCATTAAAAGCCCATATTGCTCAACCACAACTTAAAACCCTTGTTAGATATCATATCCTTAATCAAATGGATCACAGCAGCATTAATGTTTTTTAAACGCCTTGGTCATTATTCGTGTCGATTTTGGTCAACGTCGAGGTTTTACGCCGTGCTCACCGTTCAGCACCTTTATAAAGAAACGTAATATTTTTTACTGCTGCTCAGGGGATCTCATAGTTGGTGCTTTGATTCCTGTGTGTTTCGATAGTTTTAGTAGATCCAGGATATTTCTAAGAGTCATTACAGACTCTTACATTTGCAGCATTTAGCAGACGCGCTTACCCAGAGCGACTTACAGTCTTACAATACAAGCAATCTGGGGTTAAGGGGCCCAACTGCAGCAGCTTTGGCAGAAGCAGGACTTGAACCCTCGACTATCGGGTCCAGAGTCCAGTACTTTAACCGCTAGGCTACCACAGTCTATCTTAAAACTCTTGAGTATTTGTTGCATGTGTTTTATTAATACAAGTGTGACAGCTATTACATACTGGAGGTGGTTTCCCTTTACAGAGGTGTTGATGGGTAAATCTAGTGTGCCCGATACAGCACCTGGGTCATGTTGTTTGGTCTGCTCCGTCAGGGAGAATAGTTATTATTCTGTCTTTTATGGTAGGTTAGTTTTCACCTGGCTTGTTGTTTTCCAGGTTTCCACATTAGCTGATGTCGAGATGACTGGTTTGGTGTCTGTCTGGTACTGGCAGTTTTAGGCGTGGTATTTGCATGATAGGGGTGCTCCTCTGTCAGTCTGTCTGTCTTTTTCATTTCCTGGGATGCCAATGTGTCCTGGGTTCCAGCATATATTTCTATCATATTTTGCTTTTGTGAGGTTCTGGATTTAATTGGGATGTTACTACGTATTGTGCAAACTGGGATAATGAATCCAGTGATTGACTGCTCCCAAAATTAGGGAATATTTTATTAGGTATTTTTTTCATTAGGCAGTATATATAGTTCTGTGCCATTATTATGGCTATGACTGTCAAGACAGAGCTGAAATTTGGTATCCTGTTTTACAAAATAAAAGGGGGATGTTAAACAGCACATGGTTTTAGATTCACAAAGCAGCTAAAATATTGTGAAGCTTTTTCATGTTTGCTTAGTTTTAAGCTCTAAAACACACTTTTTGGCATTTACATTGACGTCATTTAGCAGATGCCCTTATGCATAGTGACTTGCAGTCGATAAGGTCATACAATCCATTGTCAGTTCCATCTTCAATTACCTGTGACGAACAACAAATTTTGCACTGTGTTGATAACTTGAACCACAAGAAATATTGCAAATCTGACAAACGCTTTCTGAGACAATTCTGGTCTTTTTTGATATGCTACATGGTCACTTTCCCAATGGAAAAAGCTTTCAAGATGGCAGCCATGTGCCAGCCATAACCTAGAATATAAGACCCCTCATCCATTGCTAGTTGGGTTAATCAGATGTCACTTACACTTTTGCTCCAGTAATAAAATGGTGTCCTGTGACTTGACTCACCCTGCAGATCTGAGTAATCATGGTGTTCAACACAAGTATTAGCAAGAATCAACTACAATAGTTGCCATTTTGAGATAATCAGCATTGGCCAGTATCTGTACTCACAAGGCCGATATTCAAAAATAGCGAAATTGGAGAAAATGTAGAGAAACCTTTCCTCAATCACAACTTGCAGCTCATAAAATGAACTACTGGGTGAGTAAAAACATTTGGGGTTAGGGCAATTTATGAGATTTAGCACAACTTGCTGCTCTTAACTGAGACAGGTACTAAAAAAAAGATGGCAAGGTTTATATTCTGCAAGTATTTGTAAATAATAGAAACTAGACGCCGTTATCAGTGCAAACAAAGATGGTGCATTTATAGCTTAAACATAATGACATAAATTGGGCAGTTGTGTGTATCAACTATTACTACATTAGTTTATTTATGTTTTCTCAGTTGAAAAAAAAAAAATAATTGTGATATCTGCATTACATAGCAGCCACTGGTTACCCTGCTCTCAAAATATCATTAAAAGCCCGTATCGGTCCACCACACTTAAAACCCTTGTTTTTGTTAGATATCATATTCTTGGTCAAAAGATCATTGCATCATTAATGTTTTCTTAACGCCTTGGTAATTATTGGTCATCCACATTATGGTCCAGTAGCTTTCAGTGTATTCTTTGTGGTTCTTTCCGATAAGTAGGTTGACCAAATTTGCCACTGCATATTCTGTTGATAACTGTTATTTTCACAGTGTCTGTTATGTAAAATCCAAAGCAGTTCCATGGAACTCAAACTGGTTTGTACTTTATAATAACTAATAATTTTTTTCATTACCTCCAGTGACGCTAAGCAATCAAATTTTAAAGACCTTCCCACGCTGTTCCTCTGTTTTTGTGCTTACCATGCCAGGGGATACGTTTAGTATGACTGGTCTCTGGTAAAGGGGATCGTGTGGACATTTGAATCGTTCAGAATCTCATTCATATCATCATACATCTACAACCTAATACTGACCTGCTGACATTTAAATCAAAGTCAAATTTACTTATATAGTGCTTTTTACAATGGTACATTATCTCAAATCAGCTTTACACTATTATATCATCTTAATAAGCCAATCCCAAATTGAGCAAGCCTAGGGTGACAGTGGCAAGAAAAAAACCCATTAAATGTAGAAAGATAAAACCTTGGGAGATATCAGCATAGTGACTGTGGCAGAAAATTTAAGCTCAAATATGGTATTTTGGTTAGGATGCAATTTATACTAAATAAATTCAAGTAGGGGGCTCTATCTATAAGAAACATGGACACGCAGGCTGCTATCATATAAGAAATGACTTGTGAAGTTTGTTTGTGTTACACTAATTACACTATTGAAGCGCCAATTACTGCATTATAATCCATTTATGTAGCGAGCATTCTAAAGCACTGTACAACAAGAAAGGGTTGCATGATTCAGAGAAAATGCAATACTGCCACCTACCGATGCATGTAGGATAGGATGCATAGTAATACATGGAGGACTACGTTTCATTTGCATGCTCGCTTTAATCATGTGTCGAAGCTGATTATGTAATTAGAGACAGTAATTATGTTCTACAGGTAACACAGATGTCAGTACTTACAAAATAGCTGGTCATACAGCAAACTGGTTCATTACTACACATGCAGGCATACAATTTCCCAACCCTTTGTTAATACAAATAAATACCTACACTACTGGGTCAAAGTCCATTAGATTAGACATATCTGGTAAATAAAAAAGTAGAAAAAAACTGCTTAAGCCATGGGTATCATATAATAATTACAGTCTCTTAAAAAAAACAAAATCAGTAGGTAAGTAATATACATGTGGAATAAAAAAAAAAAGAAAAAGAAAAAAAAAAAAAAACAGCTTCTATAGGCTTCTATTGCATGCCAAATCAACCCTTATACAGAAGCTTGATCAGGAAAGGTCTTCCTGGAAGGGTAGCGGCCAAGAATCCTTTTTTTCGGAAGGGGAACAGAGTGAAAAAGCTATGATATGGTACAGCTTACAGAGACAAGAAATCTCAGAAGAGACTGGAGAGACGAATCAAAGCTTGAAATGATTGGGTCCAATCATTTGTGTTGGATACGATTATTAAAGATGAAGTGACCTGAGACTTTGGTACAGTACTGTACGTGTGAATGGGTATGAAAGTTGAGGGTTCACTGCACATTAATACACACTTCTTGTTCTATAGTATAACAGAATACACACAATGCACTTAAATCTTATTAGCTACAGCTTTCCTGACAAGGACATGACGAACAATTGTCAGAATTACTTTGAATGTGCACTTTATCTCCTTTTAAAAAACGAGAAAGAAATAGAAAGATATGTTTACATTTAGTGAAGAAAATGTCTTACCAATAGCAATAGAACTACAAAAAAGCAGATGAAGAAAATGAAATGCTCTAAATTTGCTTTGTCAAACAATTCAATATATATGCAACCTTAGTTAAATCGCATTAATTCTGTTCACTGATCTCAATTTTGTATTTAAAAGGCACTACACAGCGAGATAAGTGGGTCACCTCGATACACACAGCCTTTGGACTTGTGAAACCGATCACCCGGAGTAAACCCATGTGGGCTCCACACACAAAGAGCACACACTGCTCTGCCTGGTATCAAACTCAGAACCTTCGCTGTGAGTCAACAGCCGTAAGATTTGATGTTTCAACGGCATCTAGTACTTATTTCATAATCTTCATTTTTCCAATAATATATTAAAAACAAAAAATAATAAATGATTACCAGAACAAAAACAACTTCATTAGTAATTAAAGTATGCCTTTTATCAGATACATTCATTAGAACCGACACATGCAAGCTGTTCCCTCATCAAAGAGGCATCTTTTCAAATCGTTGTGTGTAAGCCAATAAGAAAGAGCCATAAATATTAAAAAGGAAAACACTGCTTGGGTGCCTCGCTAACATTTTTAAGATTTCTTTAATTCAAAAGCACAAATTTTATCTATGTTATTATTATTTTTTTTAATTGCATTTACTCCTGATCAAGTTCAAGCCACAGATCTATATAAAAGACCCAGCATTGCATGACATACTTTAATAATTAAATACATACTGTAAAATTGCATAAAGCCTCCAGAATCCTACAAAACGTGCTAATATTTTGCCCTGCATTTATCAATGTTGTAGGGTTCTCTTTCACTGGATCTTCACGTGTTTTATATCAAACTTGGTCATGCAGTACCAGATGCAGCCAGCAGGAGAGGATATTGGGCTGCTCAGTTTAAGTTTTTTTTTACATTTGGTATGTTTCTAAGTAACACTATCACTACTGACCAACATGTACCTAACACGGACCACCTTAGTTCATATAACATAAGCAAGAGTCATAAAAGACGCAGGTCTTTAGCATTTTCTGACCCTATCTGCTCTTGCATGTAGAGGCTACTGAAAAGCAGTGCTTACAAGTTTTTCATGTTTGTTTATTTGATTGTATTATTATTAACGTCACTATCGGCATCAGTGGCCATTCCAGTAACGCACACGAGGTTCCATCAAGACTACTCATATAAACACACTCCGGTTTGTTTGTTTGGTTAAATTAACAATTATCGGCATTTCAGCGACACCCTCAAGGGTAAATCTTTACACAAGGTTATCTCAAGACAAGTCGCATATATACACACACACACACACACACACACACACACACAAGACAATGCCAGTTTAAATTAAACAATTTATCTAAAGCACATCTTTAAGCTGTGGGAGGAACCAGAAGTATCCAGAGTAAACCCACACAGACACAGGGAGGGCATGCAGACTCCACACAGAATGGCCGCTCCACCCTGGGGTTGAACCCTGGACCTTCTTGCTGTGAGCCACCATGCCACACCCCTAAAGGCAAGTATTGCTCAAATGTAGCTTGTTCAGATGATTGATGCTAAAGTACAGTTGGCAGTTGACTATGTTGCATAGAGACCATGGCCTTCACCTTAGAATTTATGGCGAGCACCAGGCAGACGTCAAACCTGCTGATGTTAGATTCATGCACATAAACGTTGGGTGGCAAAAAATGATTTATGCTGCCAATATATATTTCATAATATTATCATTTACCATGACAATTCGTTGGTATTTATTTGTCATCTGAATTACATTTACAGACATTAACTTGACTTGATAGGAACACAGCAGTATAGACTCTTGGCGTAGTGTTTTATTTTAAACGACAAATTCAAACGCAATAAGAAAACCTCAAGTATCGTACTACAGCATACAACACTCATCTTTGCTTTGTTTTTTATGAAATTTGAAACAGTGAGCGATAACAAAAGGAAAGCTACACAATGTTGTTTTCAGCCTTCAAGACTGCAATTCTCGTTTACGTCAACAGCTGTTGCAAAGGCTCATTCCTACTAGTTTTTTGTCATTCCGATGCGAATTGTACGTATATGACAGATATTTATTTTGTATTATATTTCTTAAGACTTTGGTGGTTAAAGTGAACGGGCGTTGACTGGACATCACTGGTCTAACTGTGCACGTCTGTGGACTGCATATTTTTCAGCAGTTACAAACAATGCAAGAGATAATGATAACCACCATGCACATAAATTGGTTCAATTTACGAGGCAGCTCTGCTCATAACTATAACACCACCACAGTTCCCTGGTGTGTGTGCAAAACATCACTTTCTTAAAAGAAGAACGACTCACCAGTCCAGCAGTTAGCGATGGAGCAGACTGACCCAGTGTCTTGTTCCTCATGCAGATGAGGTTGTTTGACTCTCCTGTCTGCTGCTGCCATACCAGTTGACTCATCCCACTGTGCATGCTGCTGGACAGAGGCAGGAGCTGCTTCCCTATCATACACACACAACCCAAGAGCAGTGGCTTACATCAGACTACTCAGAAGAAATGAATGAGTAACATTCTTGGGATTCAGAATAAATGATATGCATGTGAGAAACGACTCAGGTTAGCACTTTGACTTAATATTCAACAGAGTGAGATGCACTCTGTGTTGTGACACTTTCCTTAGGCAAAGAGAATTAAACGGTTCTTTGACTTGAAACCCTGCTGTTAGTTTGGAGTAGATGGGACAGTCCTCGGTTCATAGTTTGGCCCTTTTTTGAATACTGTTGGTTAGTTTTCTGCATAGCTGACTGGGAGCACCCCCACAAGCCTTGCTTCGGCCTTGCTTGGTTTCAGAAATGCTCCGGCCAAGACATCTGGCCAAAATAATTCGACTCTTGCCAAAGTCGCCTGAAAATTTCTCCCATATCCAAAATGACGACTATGAGAACAGACTGTTCGCATGTCATCTGGCACTGGCCAGACAGCTTTACTAAGAAATCAACATCATTTCTTATTTGATCTTTGAGTTATCAATGGTTTGGATTTCCAGTACATAAGGAAGACACATTTTTGTGATATTAATAATAAATAAAATACCATACAGTCTATCGGGAATTTGGACTACGATAGGTTTTCTGTTTGCTACACCAAAAATGCATAAGGAAAATATAAATAAACAATTATGATCATGTCGTGTCTTACAGGGCATCTATTAAATAGCCCTAAAAATGCACTTTAAGTGAGCAGTTCAAAATCACAAGGGTTTGTTATTTGTTTCAAGTGTTGCTGATCCTGTACTAAAGCACTCCTGTGGATCATGTACAGGGTCCATTCATTCACACTTTAGACAGAGTTATAGAATGAATCGATAAAAGCAATAACGAATCATTAGTATGCTTTAGCCAGATCCCTAGAGCTAAACTCCGATACATTTGACCATATTTGTAGTTAGGATCAGCGTTGGGTATGTGCATGGCCGCTTCTGAGATGGTGTGTGTGGGAGAAAGAGAGCAAATTACCGGTGAGGCTTGCAGCCATGCTGTTGCGCCGGCCTCTGCCATCATCCTGGCTTAGCTGCCGCTGCAACTTGGTCTTTCCGGCAGCAGAGGACAGGTCAGGGTTACTCAGCTTCCGAAAGAGCAGGGGAGGGTGCACCACTGCCTCCTTCTACAGACACAAAAAGACATAAACAATAAACAATTTAAAAACAACGCTTCATCTAATCCAGTGGGCCAGTAGCTGAAGATTTAGTGACGTCAGGTACGTTCTGCCATGTGTAATGGATGAGATCATAAAACAGTCATTAAAGCAGCGCAAGTAATTAAAGTGGAACGAGCTATTCACGGAGTCTTCAGATAATATTAATGACCTTCACTTAAATTCCACATAGCAACGCATCATTAGGACAACACATCAACACAACATCTGCTTTGAGGCTTGGGTGCTGATGTTTCCTTCATAAATCACACTCGGTAGACTCAACAGACTTTTGGGCAATTTCATAAACACTGCCAGCGTACAGTACCTGGGCAGGAAGGTACTTGCCAGTATGACAGACGCGTTTAATTTCAAGGTTAATCTTGTTAAGACTGAACTGTCAGGCAGACTTGTTCTGATGCAAGAAAAGGTTTGGTTACGTAGTATATATATATATATAGCACTCCTGTGGGAAAATTGCCTAACCTCAGTAAAGCGCAGATCTGGGCAAGGATCTTTGCCTAAAGGCCTCAAAGGAACTGACGTATTAACGTTTGCATGACCACAAATCTGTGTTTTATAAACCAACCAGCAAGCTAGGATTAAAACTTTGTCTTTATATACTTCACCCAATCACATATACTTAAGTTTATCTAAACAGCATGCTCCAATTCCTCAGACCGGCTTCATCACATCGAGAATGTTAATAAAGAAAGCTGTATTTTATCCCAGTCACTGGATTTCTCGGCACATGTGTAATCGTACTATGATTTAAATTGGTTTTTTCAGTCCAATGCGCACGAATAAAGCCCGGCCGTAGCAAACAGAATTAGTATGTGCTTATTCTTAAAGACTTTGGATGTGTCTGAAATGGTCCACTCGTTTACCCTTTCTTTTGATAGACTTTTCTAGAGTAAGTGACAAGAGGAAATACGGACAACACTTTCTTGTGCCAGAAACAAATCAACTTAAACTTTAACTTAAATCGTATAAACAATCCAAAACAACAAAGCTATCAGTACTGTCAACTGACATCAAATTAAAGCACTTCAGCTGTCAGAATTAGTTTAGTTTCTAATTTATTGACTCTGGTACTTGGTAAGAGTAAAATTACTGATTTAATAGTCACTAAATAATATTTTCTACTTATATTTGCACCCATAATTAATCTAGTGGTTTCAAATTTGTCGGCTATGTTTGTGGAATAAATTTCAAGCCGGGAAAAAAATTAATCTGCTACACATTGTGGTACATTAGTCCTCAAGTAGTGTACATTATCAGACAACACTATAACATGGCTGACAAACTAAACAGAACACTAAACGGTAAACAATTTGTGCTTTCAGACACACCCTTCTCTTATAGACATGGTTGCTAATTTCTCCCATGCAATCTGGCAACCACGAGATTAATGCGGTATCAACAAAACTGCGCGTTGAGGAAGCCTCTAAAACGCAGCATATATTTGGGAAAATTAAAAATTAATTCATTAATTATCAACAATTGAAGCCTGCATTGCATCCTGTAAGATTATTGGCTAGTTGCATAGTAGAAAGCCGATTATGGCCTGTAAACTTGGAACTTTCCATAAATTCATGTATACTGGTTGATCGGATTAGACTACTGATAAAAATCTGATTTCCTGCAAGCTATTAAGGGTTTGTAAATACACTCGCTGACAAGTTACAAAACCATTGACAATCTGTCAGAGCACACTGTGTGTATTCACACACAAAAAGTCTGAAGAAATGTAATTTCACGAACAGCGAGAAAAAGAAAAAAAAAAACTCTGACATAACCAAAACAGCGTTATAAAGAGAAATAGGTTAGAGAAGAAAAACACAGTGACAGCATATTTACAGCAGTTCTAAACAGATGAAGTCAGGAATTACAAAGCTTATTTAAACTTTCAGCTGTGGAACCAAATACTACACACTTCCTCCATGCTTCCCTACGGAGTAATCACTTGTCTAAACAAGGCATGTAACCACATCACCACGACCTGAAACCACTCTCTTTAGAACCAGGGCAAATTTGCCAAGGAGAGGAATTTATTATAAAACATCCATGAAGAGATCAATTTATTTAGGACCCACAGATTGTCCTTAGAAAAAATGTAGTCGAATAGCCAACTCACGTTTTGTCTACCATTGACAAAAATAAAAATGAAAATACTTTGTGTTTTAGCTGCCGTTCTGCATTTTGTCTCCCCTTTTACCGGGGCTACAGCACCTTCTTCTTGGAGATAATGGCACAAGCTTACACATGCTCTGCACAGGGAAGGGGATGATCCTGCTACCTGACATAATACCCTTTGGAAAATGGATGGATGTGGAAGTACCCAAATGAAACCCAGGGAGAACGTGCAGAACTCGAATCGTCATGTTCCTGCTAATCTAACAGCTACCTAAAGTTCTAACTATTCAGTTTTTAATTACATTTACTTTTTAGCTTTGCGTCTCATGGCTTTGGATCCATGCAGTAAGTTCTTGAGTTATATTTGACAATTTGTGATTTTTAGTTTGAGAAACAAATGCTACGCAGGGACCAAAACTCAATTCTTTCAAATTACATTTTTCCAGTTTTATTTTTAAACAAGACCTCACCTAATCCCCATCTGTTCTTATTAGAGTTCAATTCTGACAGATAAATAATGTGACTTTTGTTAAATACACCACTGAAAAGAAAAACGACAGCAGGCAATTTAGTGAGAAAACTCACTAATAGTTCTGGGTTCATGCTGTGGATTTAATGCTGCCAGTGAAATGTCATGTTCTATGATATGAGGATTGGAAATAAAAGCCAGCCAGGTCTCCACGTCCACTTGAATCTGCTCTGTGAATCACAAGATTCCACAACATCTGCGTAGTCTGCACGTCTGACATGCAGTAATCTTAAAAGCTCTCGGCACACAAGGGTTTTCCAAAAGCGTTTCCACGACTGAACCGCAGCACAAACAAATCCTAGCTTCCTTCACTTAGGCATGCGTCAGAAATGAACCTCTGTTTCGGCGTAGGCTGGGTCTTCCTCTCAGCAACAAAAGTCCAATGTCAAGTTGCCACATGTCCCTAAAAATCGTTCCATGGGTGTACTCACTAGAGCTGCACTGAGTGACAACTTTCTTAATACATGACTGAGCAATTCCGATTTGGCCGATTTTATTTCTGTTTATAATGACAGCATACAGAAACTATTTTTAAAGAACGATAGCACGGTCGTCACAATGCGGCTTGTACAATTTGAGCAACTTTTCAGTGTTTGATATTTACAAGTACTACTTTTATAAGCAGCTGTGATAACAGCCTTTGTTCCACATATGAGCTGCTAACGCATCCATTATACCTTTGTACATTGAGTCGTACCACAAATGACGTTTTTTGGTTTTGGTGACAAAGGCGATGTGTATATACAGAACATGCGCTTTTAGGGGCAGATTAATTCACATTACAGACCACTCACACCACAGGTCACTCAGATTTGTGAAAAGTAAACCGTCAATATAGCCAAAGAAAAAAGCCAAGCTAAAAAAAAAAAAAAGGCAGATTTTAGCAATGTGGCTTGTAATGTGAACGTAGCCATAGACAATGCTAATATAATACTATATTATACTAATAGAATATAGATTCCCAAAACATGCCACAAATTCAAGACCTAATATCTTGTACATGTTGAGCGTAACAAGGTTTTGAAAAAAACATAAAATATACCAAAAATGGTACAGAAGCCAGTGGTTGTCGATCTAACACCTGTGTGCTCAGACATGAAACATGAAAGTGCAGCCCACACACCTTCGCTACAGGCTGAATATTACTGCAAATTTACTAACGTATTTATGTGACACAGGAGACTTGTATTGGGCCATGGTTTTCGGCACAGCTGACAGAGGTTAGGAACCTCTGCTGCAAACCATAATTTAAGCAGCTGTGTTTAACCACCCCACCCAGGTCGCCCTTACTTATAATCGAATGATGGATGGGTTCTCACCTCCTTATAACACCCACCCTTCTATCTGGTACAAGGACTCCCTGTGGGTAGCAGACCCCGTTGAATCCGCACGTAGCGCATATTAATTACACACTCCACCCAGATGACCTTTGGCAGAAAGAACATCTAAAAGTCTTTCAAACTTTAGCTAGCTTTGCATAAATACACATTTATGCTGGTTCTAAACTTATTTTAAGTATCAGCAGTCATACGAACCAGATGGTCACGACTTTCAAACAATCCATGAGAGTCGATAATGAAGCAAAGCAACCGTGGAGTGTTAAAATGATTTGTCATTTCTCCACCAGAAATCCTTTGGATTATGTTTGTGTAATGACTTACAAAACGATCAAATTAGATTCGAATTTTAGGGGTCTAACATAGCACCATGAATAGCCGATTTTCATCATAGAGATTTATGATGTCACTATTGTCTGTATATTATGTCATCTAGTGCAATTGCACATTTTTTTTCAATACCCAGACAACTTAAACTCGCAATTCATTTTTATTACAACATACCTTAGATTAATTTTGTTTACTGTTTTTATACAAGAAAGCATTCTTTTGAACGGTTATTAATCAAGAATACAAAGGGAATGCTTTCACTTGTTTATATCATGTGGTGAAGCTACAACAGAACATTTTAAATACAATTTAACACCCATTTTGTTTTTATTCAAGAAATTGTGCATTGTTTTGCACCATTTACAAATTCTTTCGAATTATGAGTATTATGTTATTATTAGTAAATCAAGTGTATTTTGTTACACCCCGAATTGAATTCACATATCAAGTTACTTCCATTTATAGCAAATAAAATTATAGGAAGAGCCCAGGTTCAGCCTTTGACTGGGCAGTGGCAGCGCTGTCCCTCCACAACCCTTGCTTCAATGCTGAAAGTTCTTTTAATTATTTAAACCTGAGGCAACATTTCCTGCCATACTTTTGCTGGGCAAGCTTGGGACCTGGCATTCACTCTCTTGTTGCTTTGACGCATACCACCTGCTTAAACATTAGACCTACACCGAACTACACTGTAAGAAATGTTCAGGAATGGTTTGAGAAACATGCCAAACAGGTCAAGTTGTTGACTCCAGACTGCTCAGATTTCAATCTGAACAAGTAGCTGTGGGATGTGCTGGACAAACAAGTCCAATGGAGACCCCAATACGTAACATTCAGGATTTAAAGGATCTGGGCCTCGAGACACCACAGGGCACCTTCACATCTTGTTAGGTCCATTCATGGACGTGTCAGACCCTTGGCAGCCAGGGCATTTTCAATGTTATGTCAGACCAGCGTGTACTTGAGCAGTACGTTCCATATTGGCCAGAACATGTTATGTATCCATGGCACAGACACATGGTGGCACTGCATTCTTTTAAGATGTTCATGAAACTCCGTACTTACATTCTCGTTTAGAAAAATGACAAACTGGGTCAATTATAGGTCCAGAACAGAACTACATATAAGAGCATAATTTAAACCAGCTTAGCTTTGTAATTTTGGCTGCAACTGTGCTCAGCAGCATTGCAGGTAACATTTTTACAGGATGATTGACGAGCCCAGGACAGTAGCGATGACTGCAGTAGATTGCAGCGTATGCCTCAAAGCGCTCAAACCAACAGGACCACATACACACCCCTGGGCATGTGCACCCAGAAACACTGAATGCCTGTCAGGCTTTCATCCAAGAGGTACAAGCCGAGTGCATAAGCAGGACAGGTATACTGAACCACAATGCAAACGTACGAACACACGCACACAAAGCTAAGCTGTAATGTTCTTGACTTATAATTAATACCATTTGTTATTAAAGTCATTGTTCTTAACGAGTACATGTATGAAGTTTCATGAACTTAAAAGAACGCAGTGCAACCGTGTGTCCGTGCCATGGATACATAACATGTTCTGGACAATATGGAACGTACTGCTGATTACGTTACTTGATGATGAATGGAAGTATACACTGATCTGGTATAACATTGAAACTGCCTATGCACTGATTATACAGGCACAACCCTAATTATATACTCATTAAATCAAGTCAAGAAACAAGGTTCATGCACTAAATAAACTGAAGTCAATGTAAAACTGCACTTGAATAATATGTACCCTATAACCTGCAATGTACCGTTTTTAACTACACTGCTCACAACAAACAGGGGATCATTTACATCAGTTTCATTTTAAATAACCCCTAATTTTTGTGAGCAGTATATTAAACAAATACTTGGCAATTCACAGAAGGACTTTAAATTGATTTCTGATGTTGAGCCACTTGTGAAAATACGAAAAGCAAGCTTGTGCTTGCAAACTTGTCTATGGCAATAAAAGAGAGGAAACACATTCTGATTTCAGTTTCCAAAAAAGCCTAAACACAGGATTCCAGAGGTTTTTTTTTTTTTTTAACTTATGCAATCGGTTGTCTTCTGTACAATTAATGACTGCCACATGTTCCAATTCACATCACCACTACATACGACTTGGAAATGTAAAGTGTATGGCAGCTGCATATTACATGTACATGTAAAACATAATGAAACACTGAACCAAATATGCAGTGTGTGCACACAAGTGCAAGTTGATGTGGAATGCAAAGTGGAAATGCACCAATTCTATTTCCTTCTTGAGATACTGGAGCATTAGGTTTCAGTGCAGGTCTAGAGCATATAACTCATGAGCGGTAACACTGCTCATCATCATAATCCGGGTGCGTTCAAGAGGCACAGCACCAGCCAAATGTTGCTCGGCATTCAGTCTACTCACACCAATGTGACGTTTTAATGACGTACACAAATTGTGTGTACCATTGCAACGTCTGTACAACAGCAGCTTAACTATGTAGTAGCACGATAAATGGGTTAAACAGGTTGATTAACTTAATAATATGAGTAAAACCCTTACACAACCATGAATACGTGCGAATGGAAGCTATGCTCCCCATACCTGTATTACAGAATGTGTTTTTTTTATATCTGAAGATGCTGTACCAAGCATAAAAAAAACCTCCAAATAGCAAACATTATTAACAAGTATGAATCGCGTTCCTGACCTTTTCATTGGTATCGGACTTGATTCTTTAAATAAGCACTCGTTATTCAGTTCATATTTAACTACATTTTTCCAATTTTATGACTTGTTTGCCACATGATGATGATAATTGATAATAATTAAAAAGAATCAACTTTTATTCGCCTGTGAAGCTGATACAGAAAAGATCCCACACTTTTATTCTGAAGCACCATGTGCTAACTTAACATCCCTGAACAATGGAACATGCCTGCAATGTGATCCAAGTTATTAAATGACTACATGTATTAACTTTATGTTTGTTAATAAATATAAAATGCTTTTTCGGGTGTTTATCACGATTGAAATCATGTTGTTAATACATGAGTAACCACAGATAAAGACAGGATGAAATGTCTACTGCACACATATGACTGATATTCGATATATCTAAAATAAAGATCAGAAGATCAGAGAATCGAATCAGTGCATCACTATTGGAATGAAAGTTATTTATTATGTGTTACAGATGACAGTATCATTAAGTCCTGAAAGCTGTATTAATCGGCTTTAGTGA
Source organism: Parotocinclus haroldoi (assembly GCA_034779995.1). Lineage (NCBI taxonomy): Eukaryota > Metazoa > Chordata > Actinopteri > Siluriformes > Loricariidae > Parotocinclus > Parotocinclus haroldoi. The sequence continues at coordinate 3,247 of JAUZST010037007.1, read as the reverse complement.
GAGAACAGTAAAATCTGCTTCTGCAGAACTTTAATGCATCAATCTAAGAAGTCCGTGTTCAAGTGTTTCCAAAGAAAACATACCAGCACTGCTGAACTGCAAAGGAACTTTCAAAAGAATACTCTGTATCATGACTAATGAAGTGCTTTCAAGCAAACTATGTTGTGCAGTTTTGCATTACGGGGAGTATAATGGCTCATACAGTTTTAAAGCAGAACCCCACAAACATCGACATCAGACAAAAACAATATGCCCTACATAACAAAAAAAATGGAATTGCTCAAAGTAATTCACTAAAACAGTCAGGCAGTCTCACGTGGGTCATTTTACAGGCATGCCTCAAGTGTTCTCTAGACCAAGTTCTTGAGAGGCTCTGTACTCATGACCTCATTTATACTTTTTTTAAACATTTAGCAGATGCTTTTATCCAGTGACTAACAACTGATACAATGTTACAATCTATTCATTTGAGAGGTTAGGGCTTTGCTCAAGGGCCCAACAGTTTCAGCTTGGCTTCAATCTCCAATCAAGGGATCAGTATCTAAATCACAATCCATCCCATGAGCAGGTCCACCTAATGTCTCTCTCAAAAGCCCAAAAGCTGAACAGCAAGCTTGACTGCTTAAATATTTGCTGATTTCTTTCTACACTCAACTGACATCGTTTGAAAGACATAATAATGACATGGATGAGCGAAGAAGGCTTAGGAGTAAGTAATGATTCATAACTGGATGATCAGTAAAGTCAGCATGAGGTCAGATCAGACGCATGTGAGCAAAATGGTACGTGTCAAATGGAACAATTATTTCCGACTAAGTAAAAAATGTCTTTAACTGAATCAAAATGGTTAAAAAATAGGTCAAGATGAGCCCTGCAAAAAGGTGAACATTATCACACAAAGATATCTGCATAAATATAAGTTAACATTATTAACTTTACACACGGCGTAAAAGTATGCATAGAAAACCAGACTGAATAAATGAGACAAACTTTGATTTGTCATTTATGTGTTGAGGAAACTGATCCAGTGTTACATACCTGTGAGTGACAAAGTATGTGTGCGCTCACTTTGCTACACTGCCTGAAATATTTAGCTTCTGGTTGTGAAGTAGCATTATCACACACCATCACCAGGCATTTCTTGACCAAACATTTCATTCAGCAAATGTGAGTTGTATTAGTGGCAAGTGGAAGCTTTTAGGAAAACCATCAACTCGGACACAAAACGTTCCAAACCTCCTCTGGCGTTAATATCAGCACAAAAACTGTGCACTATGAGCATTAATTTTCAAGGCAGCATGTAAGCCTTCCATTAACAAGCACCATGACAGCGGATGGAGTGGTTTAAAGCCTGCCTGTAAACTGCCACTGTACTCCAGCTCAAAGGAAACATTCTGTGGAATGATGATTTATGCTTCTCTATCTGACAGTCTGATGAATGAGTCTGGGTTTAGTAAATTCCATGAGAACATTACCTGCCTAAGACAACTGCAAAGTTAGGTGGTGTCAGATAAAGCAATGGGGTGGTTTTTCCAGGGATTGGCCAGGTCCATCAAAGAGCAATCTTATGCACAAATCAAGATCCATAAAGGAAAGTTTGTTGTGGGATAAATAAACCTAACACTTAAACTTATGAATAAAAATATCTTCAGTCTGGCAAAGAAGGCCAGGATATATACTGCTCACAAACATTAGCGGATATGTCAAAACGAAACACAACATCCAAACCAGGAAACTTTGGCTGGCCTAATGAATGTAGGAGAAAACTACCCAGATGATACCCACACTGGGAGAACATACAAATACCACATAGATTACTTGGATTAGGGCAATTTAGCATAATCAATTAAACCTAATGCATGGCTTTGGAGAGTTACAGAGTGCTCAAAATATTTTTTGTATTTAATTAATGCAACTTATTTAAGGCTACTCATTGGTAAACAGTCACAAATGAACAAAGACTGTGTGTGCTTGCAGTGCAGCATAATTTGGTGCATGCAACCTTGGAAAATATAAAGCGAGTTCACGTGCACTTTGTGAGATTTTGTTTTAAAATCTGGAGGAGGCAATCATGTTGTAGGAACTAAAAAACATACAAACACATAATTGTTTTGAAAAAGTCATGTGTCACATCACAAAGTGGAGAAACTGAGCAACCATAACATCGCAATTAAAGTAATTAGAAGTACGAAACAATAAATATGCAAGAATACCTGGGGTTACAAAACTTACAAATATTAAAAAGAGACCAAAAGAAGAATTGTGCAACATGCCTAAAATTACTAGTGTTCGTGTGAGTACATGGGCATCTACACAACCAGAGCACAGTGTGTTATTTTTCACTATCCTGACCTTTGCGGTTGCAGTGGTGGAACGCCAGCTTGAGATAAAATGCTCCAAATCACCTGATTCACTGGACTAATCCAAGGAGCCTGCAGGGGATGATAAGGCCTCGGTGGAAAGAAACAGCGATTCATTTCAGTGAGCAAATATGTGGATCCACACACTCAATGTACACTGCTCCTTCAGGAAAAAAGCATAGCCTAACCAGTGTAACACACATCACTCCAACTCCCAGCAATCATGCAGTGGTTTGGGTACATTCAATAACCTATCTACATGTTTGGAAGCAATTCCATAGACACACATCATTGTACTTAATGATTTACTGATTAGGTGACCAACTAAACCAAATCTTATTGATTGAGGAAAAGTACAAGACAGAGAACCTTCAATTGCAATACTAATTTTTGAACTACGTTGAAACAATATAGATTTGCGATTTATTACTGAGAGACAGTCTTGGTGGAAAATTACAGACATAAATAAATAAAGCACATTCCCCAAACTGTTCCCATAAAGTTGGAAGCATATAATTTGTTATATATATATATAAATAGCATATAAATGTTCTAAATGTCTTAGTATGTCAAAGTATTAATATTCCTTCACTGGAACTTAGGGGCCATAGCCAACCCCTGAAAAACAACTATAGTAGATTCCGATTAATTGGACCAGCCGCTTATTCGGACCAATGCTAAAGTACCGAAACAAATCCTATTATATACGTGTAATGTTATTCACTTATTTGGACCAAAATTCCATTTATTCGGACCAAAGAACGTGAGAGCAAATTAGAAATATGTAATATCTGTGAAGAAACTCTCTGACTCTGGCATAACTACCCGAAAACTCCCGAGTTTCTCCCCAGCCCTCTACTGCCACCTACAGGTCTTTGCCTAACATT
>JAUZST010036996.1:0-27679 GCA_034779995.1 Parotocinclus haroldoi | reverse complement strand
AAATTTAGGATTGGGGTTAGGATTAGGGTTTAGGATTAAGAGTTACATTTAGGATTGGGGTTAGGATTAGGATTGGGTTAGGATTAGGGTTTAGGATTAAGAGTTACATTTAGGATTAGGGTTAGGATTAGGGATTAAGAGTTAAATTTAGGATTGGGTTACGATTAGGGTTTAGGATTAAGAGTTAAATTTAGGATTGGGGTTAGGATTAGGGTTTAGGATTAAGAGTTACATTTAGGATTGGGGTTAGGATTAGGATTGGGGTTAGGATTAGGGTTTAGGATTAAGAGTTACATTTAGAATTGGGGTTAGGATTAGGATTGGGGTTAGGATTAGGGTTTATGATTAAGAGTTACATTTAGGATCGGGGTTAGGATTAGGGTTTAGGATTAAGAGTTACATTTAGGATCGGGGTTAGGATTAGGTAGGGGTTGGGACTAAGAGGGTTAGGGTTAGGATTGGGGTTAAGGTTTGAATGTAGAGGTTTTTTTGAGTTTGAGATTACTGATGAGTTAAAAGGGATTGGGTTTAGGGCTGGGGTTAAGGATTAGGATTAGGGGGTTACGAGGTGTTTAATTTGATATCTAGTCAGGTGTCACAGTGCTCAGTTCTGCCGCCTCCCAGCTCCAGAGATCCTCAGAGCTCCATTCTGACCTGTGCTAAAAGATACTCAGGCATGACCACGAATTACATTCTCACCTTCCTGCTGCTTTTGAGTTCGTCCTGCATGTTTACCTTCACAGCTACAGTGTGCAATTTTACAACTGATTGAAAGTGATAACAAGGAAGCGTATTCTGAAGGATGAGCGAGCAGACACCTCACTAAAGGTGGCATTAGCACAAAAGTGTTTATGTCAGCGCGCCAGGCAGCAGAGAGCAAAATCACGGCGACAACTGACAAGATTAAAAAACGCCCGAGAAAAGCGAGAAGAGCGTGACTGCCTTCAGGATTGAAATTTGGATTTGGATATCAGGAGCGACAGATCTGAGCACTCCGTCCAGCCTACGTATCAGAGCGGGCCTGATTTTTGCTTTTAGCACCGTAGCCGATGAACCGTCCCTAGGTTCCACGTTCCCACTTTGTCCCCGGGGACCTTTTGCATACGGCTCAGAGGAACCATTTGATTTCTGAACTTCTTCTCAGAAGAGAGTCGCTTTGGCAAAGCATCCAGCCCACTCTGTACGAACCTGAGGCGACTTTTTTTTGGATTCAGCCCCAACCCAACGGACGCTGTTTCACCCCCCGGACGTCCAGAGAACTGAAGCTGCTCCTGTGAACTTTGACCACAGCAATCCCTCAGCGTCCTCCATCTTCGGTTCTTGTGAGGACGGTCCAGAGCAACGAATGGACTAAAATCATTATGCCATTTCAAACAGACTTGCCGCAGAAGCTGTATCCATGAAAGGTCTTTTAGGAGTATCAGAGACGATCAGAGGAACTCCCTCCAGTTTTTCACCGAACGTTTACAAACGATGCTCTTCAAAGAACGGAAGGAATTTCCCCCTCCACAGAGCACAACATCGTTAAACCGTTCCGAATCTGGAGGAACGTCAGTCCTTCAGTCCTAAAAAGTACGCCTAAGAGGGGTGATCTCTGTGCGCTCCCTCAGACGGCACTGGTCAGCATCTGATAGGAGCACGTGGGTAAGGGATTAGTTTATCAAACGTTTTACCTTATCGAGCTCTACAGTCCAGAGTTCCTTTCACAAATACCACTTAAAACGTTACTGTACGGAAAACAAGACTCGCGTTATAACCACAACAGAAGCTCCGCCCACTTCTCAGGGATCGGAGGCATCTAAAATGTACCGTCACCACGGAAACGGGGATTGTGCCTACAGATCTTTTTTGGACCAAATAGGAGAAAAGGACCATCCAAGAGCCAGGCTCTATCACGGTACGGGGTTGGGTCCGGACCCTTGGTAAAGGTCATTTACGCGTCCGTGATGCAGCATTAATGCAGAAAAGCACACCGATGTTTCGGCGCAGCCTAAACCGCCTTTAAGACGACGTTTTGATTTAGATCAGTTAAGTTTGGAACCACACGCCACCTCTCCCATGCTCCGTGTTCCTGCTTCTAGTCCAGCTTCGACGTTTCTCCTCTCCTCGGCAGCCGGCGACGCAAAAGGCTTTGGACGGATATTGATTTAACATCCGTCTTCCAGCCCGTTGTAGGTCCAGCAATCAGTGTCGGTGAGGGAATTTACAAACGTGCCGGAGACGTACCGATGGTGATGATCTGCAGCTAATCGACTGCCTTATGACATCTTTCAGCACCGATGTTCTCGCCTCTCTCCGGCGGTTAGCTCCGCCTGTTACCAGGAGAAACATCTCAAGGCGAGCAAACCCCGGCTGAGTAATGGAAGGCCGTCTGCTCAAATCCTCATGAGTAATGATGGAAATTAGTGGAGCGCTGAGCCCAGCTGGTGAGCCAGTCCGTTATTTGTATCGACTCATTTTCTCGTTGGAAATAAAGATCAAAACTTCACGATGGCGCTCCTTGTGCGTGATTGGGAATGGCCGAAATGCGTTCGGTCGCATTAACCGTTCCCGAGGACGCACAGACGTGATTTGGAAAGGAACGCAGCACGGGGTACGTCTTCGTACCGAAACAAACGCAGCGGACATTTAGTCAGGCTATGGGGGGGGGGGCATGCAAAATACGTACAAGAACTATCTAGCGTTTTATTAGGAATCTAGACCGACTGTATTGGTCTGTCTGCTTGATTTAACAAATGGTTTGGACTCCACAGCCTCTGGTGGAGCTCCACGGGCATCTCGTGGTAGTTACAACACCTACAGACCTGGCGTCACACTGACTGAACATCCCTTACCTTTCCTGGCACTGCCACTTCAGTGGGTGATTCTCCGGTCATTCTCAGGGCCAGCCGAACCCCTGACATCAAAATACCAGAAACTGGAACATACGTTCATGTTCACGTCAATGTTCTGTTTTGACACAGGTTCCCGAGGCATTATTTGGCAGACGCCCTTATCCAGAGCGACGTGGGTTAAGGGCCTTGCTCAGGGACCCAACAGCGAACCCAACAGAGGTGGGATTTGAACCCTGGACCCTCTTGTCCATAATGCAGGACGCTAACCACAAGGCCACCACAGTTATTATATTAATCGTTCATTTCTAGAAGGTTTCTTAAGCACCTTGCCTGGTGCCTTTCTGAGCGTTGGTCCTCCAAGGTTTGCTTTAACTTTTAAGGAGTTTCCCCTTGCCACTGTCACCCTAGGTTTGCTCGGTTGGGACTCGAGAGATTGGTAAAACTTCTATGAGAAGGTGAACCGTTGTGAAGAGCAATATAGGAATAAATCTGACTGACCTTGGCTTCGAATGACGATGACGCGTCACTCCAATAGTGCAGGTGACGGTTATTGTTATTATTATTTTTGTTCCTTTCTGTTTTTGGACAGACCATGAGAAGAAAACTGAATTATAAAATCAGCTGCACGAATGTGAAGCGGGTCGTCACGTCACCCGTCCCAATATGACATGCTGAGAAATGCGTTAGCCTTTTGAAAACGCAATTACGCAGATGCCCTTATCACACTCGCAATTGAGCGGAGAATCCGAAGGTTAAGAGCCAGGCTCAAGGACCTGATAGGGACCTTCCGATTAAGAGTCCAGAGCCGTAACCACTGAGTCACCGCGGCAGGGACTCAACGAGGCCAGAAATGGCAAGCGAACGAGCACAGCGACTCCGATTCTGAGATGCTTGACCGTCGGCCAGGAGCTTGAGCCTGTTCGACTGCTGTCGAATCAGCCAATCAAAACGGCAGCGGCCCAGCACGTTTAGGCATGTAGACATGCTCGAGACCATCTGCTCCATCAAACCGAACACCAGAATGGGGAAGAAGGGTGATTGAAGCGGCCGTGTACGAGGGGAAAATACACAGTGAGGGCAGTTCTGAGGGCGAAAATGCCCTGCAGGTTTGGAGGAGAATTAGTTTGAGACTAGTTTGAGCTGATATAAAGGGAAGAGTGACCTCAAGTGACAACTGGGTTCCACCGAGGTATGCAGACGAGGATCTCTGGCCAGGCAACATGTCCAACCTTGAAGCAGACGGGCTACAAGAGCGAGAAAAAAAAAACTGGCAACCAAAACTGGATAACGAACCAGAAGATGAGTCCCGGGTTCTGATGTGCCATTTTCTTGGCACACTTTGCGCCGACTGAGTATCGTTGAAACCCCAAAGTCTGCAGAGTATTGTTGCTGACCACGTGCACCCCTTTACGCATGGCTACTTCCATCAGGACGACGCTCCATGTCCCGAAGAACAAACCTCTCGAAGATAACTCGTGGAACAAAAAAAACCTGTATTTTGGCTGTGGAATTGGTTGCTGTTACAGCGTTTGGCTGATTGTAACGGACAGTCATGCTTAGCTGATGGATTATATAAGACTGTCTGTCTGTGGGTGGAGGGTCTGTGGCTGAAAAGAAGCTTTCCCCAATAATCAGGACACGTTTTACTCTTCTTCTCCACCCCACGCCGCCCAAACAATCCTCCATAATCCTCGGCTTTGAATTCAAACTGACTCACGTTGAGAAATCGTCGTCGCCGACGTTGCGTCCCTGCCTGAGGTCACCATGCTGTCCCTGAGCTCCAGGAATAGCTCCCGATCCCTGCAGACTGGAGGAGAAATGAAAGACAATGCTGCCTCCACGAAGAGGGAAGCAGACGGAAAGACGGGAATCTCGGCCAAAACAACGAACGGTTAGAAATCGGGTATCTCCCCCCGGGGCCGACCTGAGCCCTTGCCTTTTCTCTCGGACGCGTGTCCGTGGTGAGGTCTCCCATGTGTATTCGGAGGACGCACCTGAGCGCGGACAGGCCGCCCAGTCGCAGCGCCGTTCTCGTTAGCCTGAGATTGGGTCGAGTCTTGAGGGACTGGCAGCTAATTTCTCTGGGTCACAGCGATAATTGCCAAGGCACCCACTGGATTCCACACCATTAATGAAGTTATTTAAATCGTGTCACCTTTCGCCGGCGCCTTCCTTCACACTCCTACGCTTAATTGGTGTGGCGGCACTTTTGTAGAATTTTTCGCGGCGCCTGATCGGCTTTGAGAAGCTTGCCTAAAGATTATCGGCCAAGGAAAGTAACTCTTGATCTGCTGAAGAGAATCGAGGAGGACTTAAAAGAAGCTCTGGGTACAATCGGTCTTCCTTCCTTCCTTCCTGTCTCCCTGGGTTCAAATCCAAGCAAGATACAGTCTGATAAAGTCTGGCGATATCAAGTTACGCTCCTGAAGGGGGCTCCGGTCCATTACAGGTCCACTACGGGGCAGAGTACGGGGCAGAGTACGGGGCAGAGTACGGGGCAGAGTACGGGGCAGAGTACGGGTCACTGTTGATGTGTTGGAGTGTTATTCGTCCATTACAATCCCTTCTCGCACAGACAGCTAACCCAGCTAAACCCAGGCCTCTCAAACCCAGCCCAGTACCCAAATCCGCTGGGTGACGGTCCATCCTAGATGCCTCCGAGCCCAGAGAAGTGGGCGGAGCTTGTTGAGCTGGTTAAAACACGAGGCTTGTTTTTGGTACAGTAAAGTTGTAAGCGGTGTTTGTGAACGTAACTCTGCACCGTAGAGCTCGATAAAGCTTGGATAAACTAATCCCTTACCCACGTGCTCCTATCAGACACAGATGAATGGCTGAGGGAGCGCAGAGAGATCACCCCGGTAAAGGTGAAACTTTTTAGGACTGAAATTCATCCAGATTCTGAATGGTTGGATGCTAGGATGCTCTGCAGAGGGAGAAATATCTACAATAAATCCCCTTTCCCTTCTTTGAGGAACATCGTTTTTGTTCCTAAACCTCTGGTGATGAACTGGAGGGAGTTCCTCTGATCATCTTCACTGCTCAAACACTTTCCGGGATGCTGCCGTAGGACCACGCAATGATTACAATGACCTGTGTGAGTGCCCCGGCCACGAGCAAGGTTAAAACGCGTGTGAAAGTAGCCTCTCTTACGACGTGGCTAATTGGTGCGCCGCACCTTCTCACCCGCTGAATGGCAGATGCAATATTTTCGGCAGATGCTCACGGCGCTTATCAGCGTCGTAATTAAACGGAGCTCGTCAGAACAGATTTCATTCTACGGCCACTTTACTTTGTAATTTTAACACCTGCGGCGTCTCTCGCGCCTGGCCGTGAAACAATCCGAACGCGGATTTGATTGGTCCCCCGAAGCGCCGGCAAAACCTTGGGCGGGACCCCTCCACGCTCCGGAAAATGTGGAAGAGTTCGAGATGAGAGACGCTGTTATCACAGTCACAACCTCCCGACACTTTCAATTACTTTTGGATCGCTGGGTCACGACGATAAGCCACAACGACTGCAGAAAAATGGAATCCAGATAACTGAATGATGCCTTTTACTCTCTTTATAGAAACCACATTATTGGCGCTCCGAATAAAATCGAGGAGGCAACAAATCAATATCCTGAACCGCAGAACATTCGAGCATCTGCCGCTGAGGCTTACAATCATTATTAACTGCCATGGAGTCCATTCAGGCTCCGGCAGCCGTATGGATCGGGTCCTTCCAGAATCCGCTTCAAACCAAATTCGGGTTTTTTTTTTTCAGCCGTCGAGCTCTCCTTGCGATACGGTAAGCGTTTTACTACGTGAACGATTATTATCGGATCTTTATTAGCCTTATCCGCACGTATCGGAAATGACGTTAGCGAGCCCAGAACGTTTCTCCACTTCCACACTCTCGTTAGGAGAGCCTCAGACGGTCCCAGTTTCGGGCGTCGGGGACCGGGGTCGCCTGCATATCAAAGGTTACTGACGTTTCTAAGGCCAGTGCTGAATTCTTGATCGTTTTCTGTTATTATACGATCAGCAGGAAGGTCGAACAATTGCCGAAGCGTTGATGTTTTAACACAATTCCTTTCCAAATTAATTATTAAGCTGCCTCCAGGACAAACTGACTATGATATCTCCTCTTTGTTCCTCTGGTTCGAGCCCAAAGGACATGAGAGAATCTCTCTTTCTCTCTCTCGTTCTCTCTCCCTGGCTTTCTTATTCTCTCCGAAAGTCTTGGCAGCCTAAATCAAAAGCCAATACGCTTCATGAATTTTAATGGAGGTGAATGTGAGCAGAAGCTTTACACTACACCCGATCCCATCACTATACCCAAGGCCACTCTCTCTCTCTCTTTCTCTCTCTCTCTCTAAAATCTGAATCCTTGGATATCGATCACGTGGAATCCAATCCAAAAGATTTCAAAGTATGAAGATTCATTTCATGTCGAGAAGCCGTCTTTGATTTACGCACCAAAGGCCTTCGTAACCACCCACTCGCATTTCACGCTGGAAGTTCGCCGGCTAAACGTAAGCCAGACCCAAAAGTCTGCGGACCGTCCCCTGATCTGTCTGCCCTCCAAAATCTCGTGGCACTCCCGATCTTGACAGAGGAAAGAAAAAAAGAAGGAGGATATTCACCCAGGGTAACGGTTTCTCTAATAGGGGCTGAAATGAATATTTCGCATCAGGCATTTCATCCGATCGTCTCTCGAGTCCAAACGGCTTCAAGGGAAGCACTTCTGAGAAGGGGCTTCTGAGAACGTCGATACAGGTTTATATTCCACCCTATAAATCGGCACGTAATAACAAAACGCACGCTAAACCATAACAGTAAACGATCGCTGCCTGGAAATATGCTGGGCGCCGTTCGATTTGTGAGAACGGACTTTATTCGTGGAATAAAACAGAAACATAACGCTGGTTGTTGCGGTTAATAGGCATGAAATAGCAGGCTGTAACCCTCTTTAAAAAAACGAAACAGCGTCGATACACTATACAGTATTTTACCGTTCAGTTCAGCGTCCGGCCCACGTTTGGGCCCCCAGATAACCTGCCTTTAACCAAGCGCAGAATTCGACGGGAGTCTTTGATCTGTGAGATAAACGAGCCAAGGCTGCGGCCCAGCAAAAGGTCGAGGTTGATCAGCGTACTGTATTTGGGGGACCTGACGTCACAAAGAAGCAGACAGGGGGCGCCGACAGCAGCTTATTGAGCCTAAAGCCACGGGCAGGGCAACGATTCCTATCCTGTCTGCTAAAAAAATTTTAGGGTCCATGGGTATCATTTATCCGGGGAAGCGATGGCACCAGGATGGGAAGAAGAAGAGCCATGAGCGAGACAGTCCTGGATTGGACTGAAACTACCTGAAATCAACCAAAAGAAGACGTCCAAAAACCTCACCTGTCTCGCACCCAAAGCTCATGCCCATGGGTGATGACAGTAACCCAGCTGGAGTAACTCCAACCTGCTGGAGACCTCTGGAAATATCTCCTATTCCAGGTATTCCCAGGAGAGGTCGCGACTGATTCACCCTTAGGTCTCACACGAGGCGTTTGGCACAGCTTGGGACGTCACCTTCAACATCTACAGAAGCTTCAGGACGATGGCGCGACGAGGGTCTTCACCGAAACCCTCCAGCAACCCCTGTAATGATTCTGTACGGTCACGTCTCTCGTTTTTGCTTCGCCAAGTGTGCCATTCAAGCTAGCGTTAATCCTTCTGCTCAAGCAAACTCCCTCAGGCGATTTGCATCCATTGTTGAGAGACGGCAGCACTCCACTTGGAGAGGCTCAACCCCTCGAAATATATCCAAATATCATTCAGGATATTTTCTGGAGTAGCCGCTTGACGGAGCGTGCAGTGAAATGAGACGGTGGCGATTGTGGAAAGACACTGAACATTTTCCAGCTGTCAGCTCAGATTAATCTGAACACCGACTAACGAATTCGGCACGTGCAGCAGCTCTGCAGCGGAGCTCTGGCGCCCTCTGGTGTTTGCGAGGCGCACTACAGCCCCGAGGCTCAGATTCTGAATCCGGTTTTCTAATTAATATCGGAGCTACGGTGAACGTTATTCTCACATCGATCATAAAACTACAAGGTTTTAAGGCTCGCGTGCGTGTACCCACCGTACAGCGCACACCTAACCCTCACGCCAGCTCCCTTCGATCCACGTGATTAAATATGCTAATGCTATTGATGCGGCTATGGATTTGTGGCGGCTCCTGCTAACAGGGTCGGTGTGCCTGCCAAAACTCTCATTACCACCCCATGCAGAGACGCTAGGGAGACAAATGGAAGTGAGCAGAGAAGAATCGGTCTGTCCTTTCCATCCACGAGGGATCACCACGTCCCTGCGGCCGCAATTCGAGCGGTGTGACTTAAAACGCAGTTCAAAAAAATTCACCGCTTTACTCATACTGCCCATGAAGATATCTAGCATTTAAAGTGTAGGGGTCGTTAAGGAAAATGGCTGGGACAATTCCAGGGTAAGCAAAACTGGGAGTGTTAACCGCAAGGGAAGACGGAGCAAAATCAGGCACAAGTAGCAAACACCGCTGCCGAGACACAGAGAGATAAATGCTGGGCGTCAAAAGCCTTCTGTCGTTGCTCCAAGGTCCAATTTTGGATGGTGGATTCAGGTTAGTACGGTCAGAACAGTTATGCAGTCCCTTATACAGCAGAGGGCGCTGCACTGTTTGCTATGACGCATTAGTCCGGGATTAAACGAACCACAGCAGCTCTCCTGCCCATTCGGACCATCGTCGGCCATCACAGTTGAAAACCACAAGTTGGTGGTTTGTCCCTTTGTTAAAATCCAATCCTTTATCCAGGCATGGGATAATGTCCGGTTTGAAGGTTAAGGGTCTTGCTCAGGGGTCCAACAGTGGCATAACTTAAGAAATCTTCTGATGGGTTGGACAGCTGATTACTGATTCCACCTCGTATAATAATAATATAATAATAATAACCAGCTATTGCATTATAAGAGTCAGGGCTGGCTGAAGCCTGGACTTGTTTTGTGAAGCCCTTTGTGGCCTCCTTCCATTTCCAAAACCTTCCCACACGTAAAAAATGGTGCAATTTCTACTCAGCCTCCACGAAGCCCGAGCACATAGTTCATAATGCCCCAGAAATCCACTTATTAAACTCTCTTGCCATAAGAGATAATAGCAAAAGCACCGGAGCATGATCTAACGCGAGTCTGAACTCTTATGAAGGTCTCTTAAAAAGCAGCAGAGCATGGCTGCACCGTCTCCTTTTAGGAGGTCGGGGCATCCGTAGATCGCCAAGGAACGAGTTTCTGCTTTCTCGTCTCGACTTTAACCCTGTCTGGCTCGCTTCTTCAACCGCGCAGCACTTCAGGACAGCAAACAGATCGCGTGCGAACTGAAAAACTAAAGGCTACAAAACTGAACAGTGCTGGAAAAAACGCAGAAGCTGCAACAAGCGTAAGCCTCGTCGTTATGGCCTTGTAATATCTGTTTTTGTCCGAGACCTTGCAAAGGAAGAAAGAAAGAACAAAAAAAAAAAGAAAATCAGCGCAGAAAATGCAGCTTCATTTCTTCCAGCGTTCCCAAAAATCGAAACAAACAATGAAGCGTTTTTTTTTTTCGAATTATAAGCCCAATCTGACCCGGCCTCCCCATTTTTCAAGCCTGGCTTTATTTATTTATTTATGTATTTATGTATTTATTTATTTATTTTCAATCTCTGAACTCGTGCAAGTCCACAGAAGATGTCAGTATCTACCTTTACCCACACGAGGGCTCGTCCAGCTTGAGATGACCGATTTCTCCTCGTTCCCAAAGACGATCTCGTGACTTGTTTCCCCGTTTGAGCACGCTCGGAAAATAAGTTTGATATTATCTAGGATGTGGAGGGATTGCCCTCCAGGCTGCGCTCGTAAAGGGGTGCACGTGGTCAGAAACAATACTCGGGTTTAAACGAAGCCGCCAGCAGCTTAAATCGTCGACGTGCAGGCACAATAACAAGACCTGGACCTGGACCAAACAGTCGCTTGGGATTTTTGCAGTACTGTCACTAGCAGGATGTGTGCATGAAGCTCGCACTGGATTTGATTTGGAACAGATATCAAACGCCTGCGTTTACCCGCCATGCCCACGCAGCAGCTGTAAAGGCGCGCCGTTTCCCAGCTGGGTAAATATGGAGCAACATCTTGGAATTAACATTTCATTCGGCGTCTGGTGACGGTGGAAAACACGACGAACAGCTGAGAGAGGATCCAAGATCTCAAACGTAATCACAGGAACGACAGCGCGAGCCAGGGTGCACTGTGGATTAAACCCTGGGTCAGGGCGTCCATTTGGGCGGCCACTTTGGGCGTCCCTTAGACAGTTACCTCTTTGAGGGCTTTTAACATCTGCAGGAAACCACACATCACTTAGCAGGTGCCAGGATTCAGGGCATCGGATTTACACCCAAACTGAGGAACCGATTTATACGGGTCCTGCTCGGCGGTCCAGTGGGACAACGAGCTATTGGGTACGTCTACATGCACTTAATAAGCTGATCATGGTCAGATTCCAACAGGTATTTCGACAGAATATTCAAGCAATCACGCATGCAGCAGCACAGCAAACTCCGATCTAGAAATCACAATAAAGGGAGCTGTTAGGTGTTAGACGCGCCAGCCTCTCGGTTGCCAGGTCAGCATTTTCTAAAGACTTAAAGGCTTCATTCGGCCTCTATTTCCGTCTACAATTTCCCGCTGGATCCGGCGACCTCTGGCGGCTTTGCTACGCTTTCGGGAGGTTCTGTATATTCTGAAACGCAGTGCAGTGTGGGTGGGCGAGAACATGAATCGTGGGATGTTTGATTTGAAAGTTTGAACTTCTGCGCCCCATGTTTCCGCACGATGATTGCCTGGTTGCAAGGCAGAGAGCCGAATGTTACCCGGGGTCGTGTAAATCCGGAGGTTTTCCATTGTCCGATTAGTCCAGTGCAGGCCCGGTCGATGAAAGGCGATTTCGTGCGGGGACGGGATTGTTAAATGCACCTGGAACGCACTCGATGACGTCACTGCTCTAATTTTACACTCTAGTACTCTAGTAAACCCTGGAGAACAGGAGGTCGGTCTGGTCATTCCTTTTCTTGAAAATGTATATCATCATTTCTAAGGTGGCTTTTTCATTTGTTTATTCTAGTTTTGATGTCAGAACAAGCGGCAGCTCTCATCATCACCCCGTTTGCTCTCCATGGCAACAATTACTTAGTTACATCCAACCAGACCTCTCTCTCTCTCTCTCACACACACACACACACACACACACAGTCTTTCATAATTACAGCTGTGGACGAGGTCGAGTTTGTGATGGCAGTGTACAAATACTTCAGTAGTTATGGCTTCGAAAAAGGACAAAGCTCGACTGCTATAAACGCTGCACCGCCTGCCATGTGTGTCAGCTAACTGCGTCAAAGTGACTGTATATCTCGGCCTCTCTCTCTCTCTCTCTCTCTTTCTCACACACACACACACACACACACACACACACACACACACACACACGAAGTTATATGTGAGTCATAATACTGTACGCCAGGCTGCATCGCTCTACACAACTCGCTGATTTGTACTCTTCAAGGAATCTAATCTTCATTCTAAGCACCGCGTCTTTGCTTTAAATCCCAATCCCAGCTCCGCTGAGGTCTGGATTAGGGATTAATCCCAATTTCAGACGCATATCGGACTGGAGACAGTCCATGATCGCTGCTGTGATGTGTTTTGGATTGATTAGATCTTAGTCTAACTGGAAGGGAAGATACACTCGGACGCTATGGGTGCGTCTGGACACCTAGTGAGCTGAGCACGTGCCACTTCGGGGGGAGCGTGCCTCTGCGTCACAGCGGCATCCCGAGAAACCAAGCCCTCTTTTCCAAGAATCTAACAAGCCTACATGTCCCGAGGTCCATGGCCGACGGAAATGGACCGTCTCGTCGTGGTCCAGTGGAGGATTTCGAGCGTGTCCTTCTAAGGATGCAAACTCCAGGCCGACCTTTCAGGTGTCTTCACGTGCTGCCATGATGGCTGAGTTTCTCACGTCTTCATACAAGATCCTCGGAGTTCACCCAGACAGACCACTTGGTCCTTGATCACGTCTCTTGCCAAAGATCCTTCTCACCGCTTCCTGCTTACTTATTTTGGTGAGGCAACCAAATCTTGGAAGTGTCCTGGTTGGAAGAGCCCCAGCCATCTTCCATGTAAGAATTACGGCGGCCAGTGCTCCCTTGAGAACTTTCAGGGCAGCAGAAATGTTTCGGAGCCGTCACCAGATCCTGTCTCTGAGCCCTTTCCTCCTCATGCCTTGGTTCTTCGCTCTGATTTTGCTCGGCGGTGAGGCCTTATATAGACAGGGGGCGTCCAACCCACTGAATTCACCACAGGTGGATCCAATCGAGGTGCTGAAACATCTCAAAGATGAACCACAGAAATGGGAACTAAATGTCATGGGTCTGATTACTTATGTCCATGTCTGTGTTTGATGGGAGAAAACGTTTATTTTGGATCGTCTTTTGTTTTTGAATTTTCGGTGATGTCCACGCTTTCGGCTTGTGCCGCAGACCATCGCAGCCGTGGTGTTAGTCACAGAAACACCTCGAGTGTTTGGTTGCTTTTATAGCAGAGTTTGTTTGAGAATCATTTTCACCAAAATGTTGGTGCCCAACATAAATGTTATTTGAGAATTGAACGTTTTTATCACAAATTTATATTTGAGTGACATTCTGGCGTGACAGAGCCATGCTGCTATCACAACTATCACAACTATCACAAGTTCAGAGACAACAAAGGAGCCAGGGCCTGTCCTTCTTGGTTCCGTCTCGGCCCCGGGTCTTCATCGTTTACGGCAGAGCCTCGGGATCCAGGAGGCCGAGTCTGTGGTGGCCCGAGGAGACCTGGGGTGCCCCCTGGAAAAGGCAGAATGACTGTCGTTTTGGCCTATAAATACACATCAGATTCCGAAATCTTCTCAGGTGTTCAGTCTTGTAACTGCGCCTTTTTTTTTTTTTGGCGATTTATTATTCATAATTGCGGATGTCTCATTTCGAATCTCAAGCCGTGCAACGCGAAAATCGATTCGTTTCTTTGAAGAGCAGGCAGATAAGGGGCAAGGAAACAAATCAGTGGGTAAAACAAACATGGCACCGTTTCAAGACCAGCTGGTCAATAGGGAGGAAGGAAGGGCGTAGCTGCGAATGGACAGATGGTTTACTTAATGCTCATCTACATGTAGCAACATAATATATCCTCGCATCAGCGTTATTGCGTTTCTGCCAAACAAAGCTGGCCGTCGGATTTGATTTCTGAGCGGAGTTTTATAATTGGATTTCAGTTTACTAAGAGTTCCTTCGTTTCTCATTAGCTGATGCGATTTGCATGGGCATATTCATTTAATTTGGAGAGAGCTTTTCTTAGTCATCATATCACGACTCTTTAAAGGGTTCGGGCACTGAGTGCAGGCTAGCCAAAGCCCGCCGGGAGCCCCGTCCGAGGCATCGCTAACTCACTCCGGCTCGCCAGGGAGTTCGTTCGTCTTAGGAACTGCGAGCTGATGCTCTTATGTGTGTGTGTGGCTGCACACGATCACGAATCCGTTCCCTCCCGCATCCCAAATACATGCGTTAGGTCCCTTATTAACACACACACACACACAAGGAATTCGCTTGCTTGGTAGCTCCCGTTTCTTTTAGCGCCTGTTCTAAATGGGGTGGTGTGCAAGACTCTCCAAGCTGTATACTACCTGTCCTATTGCAAGTAGTACTCTTTTTTTTTTTTTTTTACTCCCTCTAATCGGTGACTCCCTAAACCGGAATCTGATCTTCCGTGTTGTTTCCGCCTGCTTTCTATCGGTGCATTTTGTATCGGGTCCGGGTCCTAACGGGGAGACGACCGGGTCGGTGAAGTTCCCAAACAACAAGTGGGGTCCCCCTGCTCAGCAGTGCCGAGAACATACCAGCAGCGCTGAAGGAGGCTTTTGAAGTCCATGGTTATATTTGATCTTGTAGGGTTGGAAAAACGTGTGGAGCATCTCTGGTCTGGTCGTGTGACAACCCAAGGCCCAGAGCCCACCCTGAGGGGCGATGGAGATTTAAGAACCCAGCCTGCTGAAACTGGCTAGATGATCCGGTGGAATTTATGAAATGAAACCCGAAACGGAGGAACCTGAACTTCAAGGGTACCGGTGATCAACCGATTGGTTCTTGGAACCCCCGAGTCCGGCTGGTACCATTTTGTCCGGCTCTCAGCGCACTGGAATGCTGGAAAGGTGCTCCTCAGGCTTCCAGATCTTCACATGTGCGCGTAGCAGAAAGCGATAGAAGAGATTAATTAAGAGATTGGATCCGTGTTTGTTCCTGCTGACTTCCGCGGTTCGTATTTTATTCGGCATGATAGCGGCCTTTCATAAGATTAGGCACTTTTTATTGGGAGCGCTTCACATCTTATCTAAAGGATTAAAACATTTCATTACCCTCTTTGACTAGGACTCCTATCTCCACCGTTGCACAAGGAGTTCCTTGAGGCTGATTTCTCGGTTCATTGCTTTAATGTAATTGATATAGATCTCGCACAGATCAAAACCGAACTCCGGTCTGAAATTACAGCATTTCAGACGTTCCCTACATCTAATACAAATCCACTTAATCCACGTCTTGGACGACGAGCAGCTTTCAGAAACTCAACAGCCACGAGACGAGCTCGAACGTATTTGTGCAGGCTTATTTTTAATAACTGGACCCCATAACCCTCGTGGAAATTATGCAGTTCTTCTGCTTTGTTATTCTCTTCTCGGGCTTGGAAGCAGTCTACGCTCGAGACTCTCTTCACTCCCACACAAAGTCCATAATGAAAAACCCGCTTTTATTTTTTCTTTTTTTTTTTTTCCAAACTCCAGAACACAGTGAAACCTTGTCGGTCTCACTCTGCTGCTGAGTCCATCATTCATGCATTTATCTCAGGCACTTTGTACGACTGAAATTCCTTCCTTAGTAAAATTGCATCTCTATCGACGTAGCTCAGAAATTACCTACGCCTTTCAATCTCCATCAGTCCGGACCTTGTGAAAAGCCTCTTTCACACGCTCCCGTTAGGAGACACCACAGCAGGCTGTCCTCATATTTATGCCAGATTTGTTATGCCAGGTGCCCTTCTTGATGCCCATGCCTTGTCATTTTCTGTAAGAGCACCACTGGACCTTCACGTTGCAAGCCTCGCCCACCCAGGCTTGAACACAAGACCTCTGGCACTGGCATTTTCTAGGAGCTGGCTCCACCCACTGAGACACTGGCGCTGTGAGTAGTACTGGGCATCTTACTGGGCATCATATCTATGAGCAATTGCTTTCAGAAGGCTCCGGAACAAAGGTAACCAATTCAGAGGTTTTCACAATCCCTCAGAGTAACGTTCCGAGCATTACTCAGACGTGAGAAGTGTATGGAACCACCAACACCTTGCCTAGATTGAGTCATCTCTCCTAACTCGATGGCCGAGCCAAGAAGATATCGATCGGGGAAGCTACGAAGGGTCGCAGGAGCGCTTACCGAACTCTCTGGGCAAAAAAAAAAAAAAGAAAAGAAACATGCCATGCGGCAAAAGGTCTCACGGTCAGACGAGCGCCCAAACGCCTTCTCCTTACGTAACTTAGAACTTACATATGCGTTGCATAAGCGCACCAGCTGGATTCTAGCGTGGAACAGGCCATTATGCGATGAAAGCAGCTACTAGAAAGTTACAGCTTTTGCTTTTACTGTACAGTCTTTAATACTGCTTTCCCCGAGGGATAGCGTGTTTTAATAAAGAGTGTTTATTCACACCCTTTAACCGTTGCCTTTGAGCTGAACGTAACGGACTGGCTGCTTCGTCTTACAGAGTTTCTGGTGCTTTTGTGTAAAAAATAAAATGCATTCAAAAGCCTTAACCGCGTCCTCTGACCCTCGGCCAGTCCTTTTAATCGTTATTAATGGAGGCCTGCATCTCCTGTGCCGTATTCTAAAGTGGCTGTGGGTTATTGAAAGGCTCCGTAATTACCGTCTGTAATTATCTTAACAGCGAGCAAATAACGCTTTCCATTCGCTGCGGGTTTGCGGCGGGACGAGCATAAGAGTTCACAGCGATGACCTGCAAACGACTGCACTAGGAGATCGGGACGCGAGAGTGAACGGACGGACGGACGGACGAATCTGAGAACTCCGACGACCTGGATGTTTAAAGGCTGTGTGCGCTGCTTGTAATCTCCTGGCGCTAATCTTCAATCTTCTTTCTGCATTATATAGCTAGCTCGTAGCTCTTTCGTCGTTGTTGTTTTCAATCTCTTGCCCCCTCCCGTTTTTTTATCTGCTGTCCTGTGAGTAGCCGAATCGCCTGCTCCGCCTCCACCGCTTTTTAATCCATCCATAGGATAGCATCTTTGGTCCTCTCAGGAAATGAACACATAAATCATAGGATCGTAAGGAAACTCAGCCGTTGGTGGAACCCCCCGGGGTTTTAGTTGGACTTCTACGTTGCTTCGATGTCAGCCCCGGAACTTCACCCCTGCCGTTTTGGAGTCTCAGTCGCTACGCTCTTCGCGTTTGGTTACGTTTCGACGGGAAATTCCGACTCTCCCGTTCCACCGCATCCCCGTTAACACTTGCCCTGCTAGAGATGCTTGAGATTGAGGTTGCTTTTGCGGCATTTCGCATCATCCTGCTCGAGCGAGCCATCAGAAGACGGCACACCGTGCCCATAACGGGACAGTACTCAGACAGGGTGCGAGTTTAAACGATGCCCAGTTGGCGTATGGCGAGGAAATCCCACCCTGACGCCACCAAGGAGGGATGGATCCATGCTTCTGTTTTAAACGTTTCAAATGTTTCCCTTTGGGCCGAATTAACTGAGCAGTTTTGGTGAATTTCAGCCTCGGCTGCCCGCTGTAGCCCATCTGCTCCAAGGTTCAAACTGTGCGCGTGCGTGTGGATTCATGTGCTGGTGCAGATTAGTACGGGTCCGTTTGCTCTTTCGATATCGCCTGCAAATGGACATGCACGAAATCGGAAGTAGCTCTCTTTTCCTCCTTTCTTTTTCTTTTCTTCTCGCATCATCCCCCTCTTTTTTTTTTTTTTTTTTTTTTTTTGACAGGCAGTCCTAAGAGGCGTGCATAATTCACCGGAGCTGAATCTAATCTCTCATTTACAGAGCTTTCTGCTCACTGTACTCCGTCCCATACGCCGCACGCCCACTTGATATCGCGACCGAACAATCGCAGTTTGACGCACGGTCGGCGCGCTGTGAGCCTGAAATGGAGTTTCGCTGCATTATAAATGGTTGGTTTAAATCAAGATTAGAATGACCTCCACCGACACCTGGGTCACGCCACTTCATATTGCGCGTGAGCGTTTTAAATCAGGGTTAACTAACTGAACCCGGAGGGTTCCCCAGAGGGCGGTGGGTAGAGCCGGGACTGACAAAGGACCTCCCATCAGACTAAATCTAGTCCTAAAGCACTATATTGGTCCCGTAAGGGTAACGGGTAAAAGATCCCTCATTAGATCAGTAGGTAAGCGGTTATAGTTAAACGCAACACATTGATGATCGTGCGTTTTTGTTGCAGTTAAGACTTTAGACTTAGACTTTCTAGAGACTGCTCTACATCGGTCGATGTGTTAGGCACTTTTTGGGTCTGTGTGTTCCCCTCGTCCCCTGAACCAAGCCGTAAGTGGTGTTTGTAAGTGTAGGGACCTGTCCTATTGTAAGTAGTGCTCCTGTGTTACCTGTGTAATCTCTCGGAGCATCGAAAACGGTTCACATTACTCTTGTTTTTTTTTAGCATTTTTGTCGCGTTTGCACGCTTTCACCTCCAGGTACCCCTAATATTTACATCACACTACCAAAAAACACTGTTAAACGCCGCGTCCGTTGTCACTTTTTGCCTAAAAAGGCAGTCGGGTGGCAGTTATGAACGTTAATCGAATGAAAACCAGAATAGCCGGGTCGTAAAACTGATCACAAACTTTGCCGGTGCCCACCCAGACAGCCTAGGGACAACCCTAGACGGGGCGGCGCCAATCCATCTAAGGGACGCCACTTAACCTAACACGCATGTCTTTGGACTGTGGGAGGAAAACGGAGTACCCGGAGTAAACCCCACGCAGACACGGGGAGGACGTGCAGACTCCACACTTGCACTTGAAGACATTTTGAACGGTGGACAGACTTTGAGAAGGGGGCGTCATTGGGCTGAGAGAAGCAGGAGGGGTGGTTTTATGGGGGCACACACACACACGGTGAACAGACTCCGGCGGGCCCAGACAGACCCCCAGAAGAGAGGGTCGTCTGAAAGGCTGGATTTTGAACACGTTTTGAAATGGTTAAGATGGTATGTCCTAATACTTTTGTCCATATAGTGCATTGCATATCTGAGCCGACGATCATTGGAAACTAAGATCGCGCATTCTAACATGAGATTATCAGTGCGTGTGTGTGTGTGTGTGTGTGTGTGTGTGTGTGTGTGTGTGTGGTAGCATGCTGATGTCGGCTCCTTTGCACACTGTAATTGGACTGAACTCTTTATTGATTGACCTCCTATCACCGCTGACCTTTAAGCTCACCGCGCTCAGATCCACAGGTAAAAAGCCTAACAGGTCTAGTAAAGTGGCCCACGCTGTGTGCCGACTGCAATCAGGACGAGAGCCCGAGAAGCCACTCAGAGATCTGAACAATGAGCAGATTGCATCACGTTCTGCCAAACCGTCCATTAAACGTCTCACGGTCTCGTGTTAGGGTTTCAATTCAGATTTGTTTTTAACAAGAGACTTGTAACCAAGCCAAAAGCGACAATGACAAGCGAGTGGTTTTTTTTTTCCTGCTCCACCCGAGTCGGTCTGCCAGCTTCCTACGACCCCACTGCCAAGCGAGCAGGGCTGAACGCCAGCGTGTGCCCCCATACGACTGCCTGGTGGACGTCTACAGCGTTAAGTAAACTTCGAACACTGCTACGGTCGACAGTTGGTGCCGGGAGATGGTCCCTCACCCGATCCTCCTCCCTCGGAGTGCCCAGTTGTGTCCGTGCAGCACCCGGCCCAAACCTTGGGTCTCTGCTAAAGAATCAGACCCTGGAGCAGCCGTTGAAACTCTTTGGGAATGTTACTCAGCGTGTGAGATGGCGTCAGTCCAGTCAGTTTGCATCTCTGAAGTGTCCCACTCGTGTCTAGACTCCCAACGCGATGATCCGGTTTGTATAGTGCAAATGAAACCTCACCTTTGATTCGAAGGCCAACCAAACTGAGATGGCTTTTATTTTGGACAAGTTGTGACTATTTCAACGGGGAACTGTTAAGGAAAGAGGAGGAAAGCCAGAAATCAGGTGGTAGTCGTGAACAAACAGAGCCAGTCTCGACCTCATTTGGTCTCGGGGTAAGGTGGGCTCGGAAACTGTCCGACGACAGACGAGCCCGAAGCGCCTGCCTGCGATAACGTTAATTAGAAACTTCCCTCCTGTTGCACTACCTTCGTTTAAGCAAGAGAACTTTATCAGACAGAATAATAATTATAATAACTAACCTCGTCTCAGTCTCAGCCACTACCAGTCTGTCTTTATTTATCGGGACTTGACAGAGTCCAACAGAGGTCTGCCCACAACACCACACCATTTGGCCCAACGAACAGGCTTGATGACACCATTCATGGAATAAAGCAACTAAAGACTTTGTTTTTGGTTCCCGTGCGGTCTTCATGCCTCCCTTTTCTTGTATTCTGATTTGTGCAAACACAAACCCTCTCTCTCTCTCTCTCTCCCTCTCTATCCATCTGTCCATCTTGAGTTCTACAGTCTGGAATAATTAGTGCCCTGGTAATGACTGCCTCTATCCATATATCCCTCCATCACCCACACTTTGAATCAATATGGCCTCTGCACATGAGCCTGAGTAAATGTTCAGCCTTCAACAAACCAATTTCCCCAGAGTCTGCCTGGACTTCTGCTTGGCTGTCACGGATTTCAACACCAAACTAATGGCGAGCTGCAGCGCTTAGGAGTCTCACTGAGTGACACGGAGTCCAGACCTCGGCTCTGTCTGGGGCAGTATACGGAAACCCAGCAGCAAAAGCGAAACACGCAATCAGCTCTGCCGTGTTTCATAATTCACGCGACTCGCACGGGGAGCACGAGGAATAGAATCGACCGGTCCAGCGTGGGGCTCCGAGACCCGACAGCTCCCTGTCAGCTGTTGAAATGAGGGTCGATCGCGCCAAGTTGCGAACTCGCAGAGGCTTAATCTCTGATCCATTGCATATGACAGAGAGCTCGCTAAACACACGCACGCACGCAGGCACACGCGCGCGCGCGCGCGCCCAGTGATATACGCGCTCCAGTGCTGCATGCGACGTGCTCCGAATCGCAATACCAAAGTGCGTTCAGGGACGCTCGGCGTGGTCTTGCGTGCCAAATTCTGACCCGATCGCATTCCGTGCGACAAAGCAAGACTCTCCCGCGCAAATCCGAAGAGTTTCGCCCTACAGCGCGCCGTGTTTGGGGGAAATCAAAGTGGCTACACGGTTACATAAGTCTATGCCTTCTTAGAGCAGGGGAAGGCGCGCCGGCGTTGTTCCTCTGCGCAAAACTATGCAACATCACCATCATAATGCTTATCGTGTGCCAACTTTGGACGCGCCAAACTTCACCCCAGTCGCTCTGGCCAGTCTCACGGAGAAAGAGAAAGGGGAGAAACATTTAACAAAGCGTTACCTTGATGTTTTTGGTGGACTGGCACTTCACTTGGGAGACGGTCGCCGTTTGGTTCATGCTTGCCTCCAAGGGAAAGACGAATTGCGCGAAGAGCTCGAGCTACCCTAATCCACCGAGCGCAGACGGAGCAGAGGAATCACGTGCCTCAGCTTCTCCTCCGATCTGCCCCCCTGATCCCACCGTAGACAAGGCGGGCGAGTTCTGGGAATCAGACGCGTAATGCGCTCGGCTGGATCCGACAACGCTTTGCTTTCGCTCTGCTCCTCCTCCTCCTCCTCAAATCCTCCCGCTGTGTCTCCCCCACTCTGAGCTATGCGCACCTGTAGGGTAATGCAACGAAAAGATGGACTACAGAACCGGCACAGCATCAAGAAGCTATCAATTAAGCAACACTGATCGATTACAGCCGCATTTCATTAAAGGGCTGGACTTAAAGGGAGTCTGCAGAGTGGGGGTGACCGCAAACAGGCTTATTTACACTACAGATAACCGGCTGGCTGTTCACACACAAGTCAGAAGCGTAAAAAAAAAGCAGTTCAACCATCAGTAGACCTTAAATATTGGAGAAGGGAGGTCCAAACGCAAAAAGTGCATAGACCTATTAAATCGGTCTGCTTATGGTTTAGAAGTCAGCCTCAGAAATATTTACCCATAATGACCATTAACTATTGATTATCCATTAGAGCATGGCAGTCCCTCATTGTCTACATCAGGGCTATCAGGTGTCAGCTGTCATGACCAGGATCCACGGCTCTGCAACATGAACTCTCCGAGTGGAGTCCCACAGGGCTCAGTGCTGCGTCCCCTGGGCGAGGCTGCAAATAAAATGCAATACGAAAGATCACAGATCATCCAAGCGTCCCCTCTGAGGACAGGCTTGTAGGTAGAGGAAGTAAAATCAATAACAGCGTCAATAACAAATCCAGTTACTTTTGCTGAACAACCAGAAGGTCCTGGGTTCCATCCAAGCTGGAGAAGTGCGTGTGATTTCCGTCCTGTTTGCTCCAGGTGCCCGGGTTTTCCCTCCCAGTCCAAAGACGTCGCTTTAGGTTAACTGATGACGCTAAAGTGGCCCTAGTGTGTGTGCCAGTTGGACGTCGGGGCGAGTCGTTCTCCTCTTCAGATCAGAAGAAGCCAGACGATGTGGTTGAAGCCTGTTACAAGGTCAGCTACCGATAGAGCGGTTTCGTTCACGTCCCTCAGGAGGGAGGTTCTTGGCTTGGGAACACCTGCGGATCCTGTATTAGGAGCTGGAAGTCTGGTTTGACCCTGGCCACGTTCTCACGTTCAGCACCTGCACTCACTCGGCTCACTGAGACGAAACCTCGGCGTGACTGATGGAGGTAGCCGGGGACAGTTTATGCAGGTGTTGTAAACACGGCGTCATTTTCGGTGATCAAGAAGCATTCCGAGCGTTTATAGGAGTCCGTCTGAACGTAAATTAGCACTCGAGCTTTCGCCGGACGCACGCTACGGGTTAATTTTAGCCCAACAGGCAGCTCTCGACAGCTATGTACTTGTTGCTTGAAATGAAACACGCTCAGAACAAGTGCAATATGGCAAAAAAAAGAATGAGTCCAGAGGGATTTAGGCCAAGGTAGCGATGCAAAGCAGGCCTGCGGTCTGATCTGCCGAGAGGTGGGTGGGTGGATGCAAGCGGTGGATGCGTTCCAGGTTTGAAGATGCCAAGTTAGGAGCCGGCACGTGGGCATGAGATCACATTCAGGCCTCTAGATGAATCCACTGGTGCAGGTTTAGCTCCCAGTGCTACCTGTCTGAGTGTCCTGACGCCCCTCTGCACTTTGTCCGTACTTCAGTTCCCCCCCTGCACGGGGACCTGGCGTTCCCGCTGATAGCTTGTGTCTTACAGAGAGTGATGAGACGCCTCGCCTGAATCATCGTGCTCTGATTTAGGGTGGCATTATTGCGATCCTCACATCTCCGGAGACCCGCTGTTCATGCATCAGTGGAACGTCCTCCCACGTTCCAAAGACATGCCTCAGGTTAGCCTGTGTCTTTAAAATGTACTAGTGTGAATGGGTTGCACGTATCCTGCAAAAAATTGGCACCTGGTCTAGGGTTGGTTTCCCGCCTTGCGTCCTGTGC
Organism: Parotocinclus haroldoi; assembly: GCA_034779995.1. NCBI lineage: Eukaryota > Metazoa > Chordata > Actinopteri > Siluriformes > Loricariidae > Parotocinclus > Parotocinclus haroldoi. The sequence continues at coordinate 4,014 of JAUZST010036996.1, read as the reverse complement.
TGCCCTGCATTCATGCAAAATGAATAAATGCGTGAATTAATAAATATTAAAAGCAAGCCAGAGCAGTCCTTCCCTCCGCAGTGCTGTCCGATTTACAATCATATGACGTCCAGAAACGTTTGGCTGTCCGAGGGAGGGGGGGATGGTTAGGGGATTGGGCCTGGTGCTGCAGGGACCCCTAACCAGCCTTGTGATTAACGGCCCCCTCCCAAAAAAGATCCAAGATCCAGAGAGAATGCAGTCCCAGAACCCTACGCTACGCCGGGATGGCGTCCATGCATAGGGCACAGTTGGCACAGCACTTCAGTGCCACCACTGTCTTTTTGCTGATGCCAGTCTCGTGTGATACCATGGTCTGCTCGAGGTAATCGATGCTGTATCGAGACTTCTTATTCAAACGGGCAGGGGGACGCTCCCCAGTCCAACCTCACCTCCCTCATCAAGTTAGACTGCATGTCCGTGAGATGTCCTGCCCGGCACCGCCGTGGTTTCCTGTCCACATAAGGACGCGTGAGAGCGGACAGAGAACGGGCAAGGGGTAAACAGCACCGCTTCAACATCCCGAGCGTCCCCTTAATCGTTTATGCACTTTACCGAGCTCCCTGTGCACCTATTATTTGAGGCTGTGTTTCTCCGCTGATGCAGGGGTGCTTTAAAATATCGACAGGTTACGGTCTCCCGAGAGAGGGCCTGCTCATATCCTCTTCTAAATGTAGATGTGAGTGTCACACAATCCTTCTACGGCCCTCTAAGCCTAGTGATTGAGTATCATATCCCTCCTGCGCGTGTGTGTGTGCGCGCGCGTGTGTGTGTAGGTGGGTTGCTGGGCATGGCTATTATCCTTTGACAAAACGGTGCTCTGTGTGAAAGACATTTAATATTTAAATACATTACGGATAAAAAACAAGCATGAAGCCAAAGAGCCAAAGGTCTCCTAAGAGACTAAGCACCTCGTCAACACAGAGCACGGCCGGATAAATAAGAATAAACCATGTTTGTACGCAAAAACACGGCTTCATAAGTCTCGGTATCCACACACGCCGTGGAGGGAACGTTTAAGACACACTTAAGCGCTAAATTCGCGGATGCACAGCGCTAACGGGTGGTTTCTGTAATGCTTTGTTATGATCATACAGTCAGTCATGAGCATCCCACGTACGGCCGTATCCGTCACACAGCTCCCTGTGTTTGTGTGTGTGTGTGTGATGGTGGTGAAAAACAAATTGTTACTGACGAAAAAAAAAAAAAAAAAAAGAAAAGAAAGAACTCGTGACCCAGCTGGGAGAAGCCAGGAGGATCGAGCGGGTGTACGGAAAAGTTCAGGAGAAAGCTCGAGCACAGACGGATCCGGATTCCTATTATTAGTGTCACTCAACATGGGGCATCAGTGGAGAACACACACACACACACACACACACACACACACACACACACACACACACACACACACACACACACACACGAATATCTGTCTATATATGTCTACGTATCTACAGTACATACAAACTCAAATCAGAAACGGTGGGACGGTACGGAAGATGCGAATTAAAAAAAAAAACCCTTACATTTCCTTTCGTCTTTTGTTTAGATATTCCATGTTTTTTTGGAGTTTTTTTGGCTCAGCTTCATTTTATTTGTCCATAAACATCCGTTCCGGCATGCCGAGCCTGCAGCACACTCCTTAAAAAAAAGGTGTGACGGGGCAATTTAGGGACGTGATTGTGATCTTTCGTTTGGTGCTGCTTTTTCGTCTTTTGGTCCAAAAAAAGATCTGTCGTCCAGACTGGTCTGAGCACAATCCCCGTTTCCATGGCGACGGTCCACCCTAGATGGGTCCGAGCCCAGACCAGAGAGGTGGGCGGGGCTTCTGGACCTGGTCATAACACGAGGCTTGTTTTTTCGTACAGTGAAGTTTTAAGTGGTGTTTGATAAAGTACTGCCTCACCCGTGTGCTTCTGTCAGATGTTGATGCGGCCCCGTCTGAGGGAGCGCAGAGAGATCGCCCCTGTTCGCCAGACTTTTTAGGACCCCCCCCCCCACACGCACACGCGCGCACACACACACACACACACACGCACACACACACAGGCAGATAGATAGAGAGTTTGTAAATGTGCATTACAGTGCTTTCTGTTAAGCAGCTTTTCCTCCAGGCTTCATTTGGCATCTAGAGCCGCTACGCCCCCTCATCCAGCTCCTCCAACCGACTCTCCGGTCGTTTTTTGACATTCAATAACATCTGCGTGTTTGCACAGGCTGCTTTAGCCTTGGATTATAGGTGCCGTCTCTAAAGAAACACCCCCTCCTGCCCTCAGCCCTCCCATGTCGTCCTGCAGCTCTCGGCCTCTCATATCTCCACCATTATCTCTCCTTTTCATCTGATCGAGCGGACGCCCTGCGAATGCCGACACCACAAAGGAGCCGTCATCGCTGCGATTCAGTAGCGCATGAAAACACTTCGGCGGCGGCACCACGCACTCCCACGTCCGGCCCACGCGAGGGTCTGGCGGCTCACGAGGGAAGCTAACGTGCTGCTCCAACAACATAGACCTAAAGACCCGAAGAGTCTGGACAGCGGCCGGCACACGTGAAATAAGGTCAAACGTTGCTAACAGCGCCGCTCTTTGCGCTCGCCAGAAGGCACGCCTGACGCAAGCCTGTCCTAACCGTGTACGATCGAGGCTCGGATCTCGGTCGCACCGTGCCAAGCGGCAAGGACGTGGCAATCTCGCTGAGAGGCGAAGATGGCGGGATCGTTCTCTCCCCTGCTGCTACGTGATGGAGGAGCGAACGCCTCGTCTCTCTGATGTTCCCCACAGGATCGCTCATCAAGCCCTTTACCATCGACGCCGGGGTGCCGCAAAACCAGCACAAAGAAGAAGAGGCGCGCGGTTAAAAAAAAACATCCGTCATCCGCGGTGCAGAAGGCAAAACGGTTAAATACAAAACGTGAATAACGAGTCTTACTGGACTAAATATACACTCTCATGTTCTCTACATTATTATACTTATTATATATATATATATATAATCATATCAGTTTTTATTTAGTGTAAACCTATTATTATTAAGGTTTCATTCTTACCTACGGTCCCTTTTACAGTCCTCGTTTTTACCAAGCTTTCATCCCTCGTAACAGTTAGGAACTTTTCCTTGCCGCTGTCACCCCGGGGTTCCCTCAGTGGAGGCCGTGGGCCTTTCGTTAAGATACTGCACTTTGTTGTGAAATAGAAATACGTTTTACTTAACCGCCGTACAGACTTAAACAATTATACGAGATTATATAGGCGGTCCTGTGCAAAAGTCTCAGGCCGCCATTAGATTATTATATGATGATTTCTCAGTCCGTTTTTTCAGCTTCTATAGAGGACACAATGTGTAAGAATTTGGTGTCTTCGCCCCTTACCCTTGAGCTACAGCAGCTTCTGGGAGCTTGATGTCACGCTGACTTTTCTACAGTCTGAAGAAGTTTGATCAGGAACGCTTTCGGAAGGGTAGCAGCCAAGAAACAACTTCTTAGTAAGGTGCTCGCGAAACCATGGGAAAGAGGATTAGAAAGCTGGAAAAGTTTAAGGGTCTCACACATATATATATATATATATATATAAAGATACTATCGAATTTTGCGCTTAACATTTGCAGGACATTTGGATGGCGTTTAGAAGCACGGTCGCTCTGGTGTAACCGGAATAACATAAGCTGATTTCATTTCCAATGAGTGTTGGGAGGTAGCAGGACCAGATTTGTGCCAGTCCAGCTGTCTCTGTGTCAGGTGGATCCTGGCCGTGTGCCACTCTGTGACAGAATGCAGAGACGAGGACTTCCAATAAAACGAATCCTCAGCCTTGCCCGTATCGGCTGCGGCGCTGTCCAGCACTGACGCTTTGATAATGAGCTCTTTGTCCTCATCTCCCATTGAGTCACACACAGAACCTACAGAGAGAGAGAGAGAGAGAGAGAGAGAGAGAGAGAGAGAGAGAGAGAGAGAGAGCGAGAGAGAGAGAGAGAGAGAGA
>JAUZST010036985.1:0-27681 GCA_034779995.1 Parotocinclus haroldoi | reverse complement strand
CTTCTGTCAGATATATAGTGATGTGCTTCTAATTTTAATTTAGAAAATAACAATTTTCCCTGATGCTTTCCTTTTGAAGTGTAACAGGTTAAGTGTTGGGAACAGAATAAGCTTGTAAATTAATTGCATGAGTTAAGTAGTAGTTTACCTGCAGTCTTATTTATGAGTTCTTAAAAATCATCAATTGTATTTTTATGGGCTGGGATAAGTTGTATTATTCAGGGTGATTGCATTCTTCTCTTCCTCAATTGTATACAGAACCAGTCATATGCATGTATATACACTTATTGCCAACATTATCGAGGTAAGCGCTTTTATTATTTATCAGTCATGGCTAGAAGCAAAATGTCAGTAACTAATTATGTACAAATACTTCCATTCGCCGTTATTTCCATTTCTAAACCTCCTAGTTTAAGGTCTATTCATGCGCGTGATAAACTTGGTAACCCGTAAAAACAACACTTCCGCTCGCACATGAATGTAGCATGGAAAGAAAGGGTTGGAGCCACAGACATGTTAATTATTCGTTCAAAACAAACGGGTGTAGCTGCTGTCACGCAAACGCGGGGTGGAGGTTTTCCCCCGAAATACATGTACTTCCATCGGCACGCAAATGTACACAGCTATGCCCCATTGCTAGCTTAGTTGGCTCCACGTACACTCCTAAGTAGCGCACATGCGGTGTATTAACTTGTTTAAACCCACCGGTTTTCACCCATTCGTGAATGCGTAGTGTGTGAAATGTAATTTTAATGACGAACTATTGAAGCTTTCTGAAAGGCAAATCCATATTCACGTTAGCTTGTGAGCCGTAATGACCAGTCTTTTACATTATTATTATTATTATTATTATTATTATTATTATTATTATTATTGTTGTTGTTGTTGTTCTAACAGAATTCACATGTGCGCATCATTCAGATTACTAGTCACAGGAAAACTCAGCGACGATCAAGCACACTATGAAGTATTAACCAGTAGTTTCATGTCCTCTCCTAAAGGAGAAAGGGTCTTAAAGGAATATAAAATGTTATATTAATAAAATAAATCTCTCACAACAACTATATAAACCAAACCTTACCTTTCTTCTTCCCAGCCATTTTACTGTATTTAGGTTTCCTATCCGGACGTCAATCCAGGTCGCACACCCCTTTCAGTCACGTGATTCAAGCAGCGCGTAAGGATCATGACGAATAAAACCCAAGGTTTATGAAAGGTTATAGTACGGTGGGGTTTTTTTTAATGCGACTCCTAGGATAGGTTAGCGCGTTTTGGTAGCAAAATAGACCACCTGCGTATTTCATGCTATTTTGTGTGTTGGGTGAAAACGGTTTTTTTTTTATCACATTTTGTTATGGTAACGTAACAGGAGTTTTGGGGTTTGGCGAAAAGCCCTCAAACCGCGTTCAATTTGACAAGACTCTGAAATGGGCCGCGTCCCAAAAAACATACAACCGCACTAAATAGGTTGTTAAAAATAGTACACCTCCGTTAGAAGTGATTTCAGTAGTGTAGTATATAAAGTTCCACTGTGTGTTGTTTGGGACGCGGTCTCAATGTGTATTTAATGTTAGCCTTACGTCTGCCTTCTAAAGCTCGTACTTTCTCAGTATTAACGTAAATTGTTTTGTCATCTCATTTTAGCGTAACGCCGCCAAAATAAATAAAAATAAAACCACCACAGTATACAGCTTTACTGATGGTATTTTTTAAAATACTAATTATCATTAGCCAGTCAAACTAGTATTACAAACTAGTATTACATTCCATTGGTCTCTGCTCTAGTAAATCTCTAAATAAACTTCAACTAGTGCAGTACAGTTAAATTTTGGATTTATTAAAATAAACATATAAAGCTCAACATTTTGACTTATTAGGGGAGTATTGGTATAAACGGGATGTGGCAGACAAGTGGAGTGAGGTGAGGTCTTGAATGGATTAGTGACAAACGTCATTTATGCCATTTATCAAGTATTTTTCACATGCAGAAGAACTTAAAATTAACAAAACGGATCACTTACCAATCAGTATGAAAAGGGAGAGTGAGTTCTAATTATGCATATAAAAAGCAGACAATGCACTGATAATTAAATTACCGCGTTTTCAGGCAAAGAAAACGGTGCTGTGTAGTTCCATTTTTAGTTACCAAAGTGAAATTTTAATGGATTTTTCTAGTGATAAACAGAAATACATATATTGGTGCATTTTCTATATTTATTTGATCTTTATATTAATTCCATGAATGTTGTTCCATGTTACTATGTTACTGTGCTAATTGCATATTGCTTCTTTAGCTACAGTTAGCTAATATTTTAGGGGATGGGTTGTGGTTTGATTCACAGTAGCATATGTGTCTCCCACAGTCAGTTTTCTACACCCTCAAGATAGCTAGAAAGAGAAGAACCAGACGGTGACAGTCAGGAATTATTCAATTCAATTCAATTCAGTTCAATTTTATTTGTATGGGGCTTTTTACAATAGACATTGTGACAAAGCAGCTTTACATTGATGTATGAACAAGTGTCATAAATTGAATTCTGTTTGTCCCCAATGAGCAGGCCAATGGCGACAGTGGAAAGGAAAAACTCCCTGAGATTAAGAGAAAGAAACCTTGAGAGGAACCAGACTCAGAAGGGAAACCCATCCTCATTTGGGTAATAATCATCATTAACATTATAAATAAAACATTTAAATGTATTAAGTCTATGAAGAGATGGGAGAGGGAGAATCTTTGGCATGGCTGATCGTTCCGTTTGATATCATCTTCCATAGCAGGTCACCGTTGGAGCGGGAATCACAAAAATGAAAATGAATTAGACATGATCTTTGTTTCCATTAACATATGAAGGACTAAAACTGGAACCAGAACTACCGAATGCTTGACTGAACAAATAAGTCTTGAGCCTAGATTTAAACATAGAGACTGTGTCTGAGTTGCGTACATTTATTGGAAGACTGTTCTATAGTTTGGGGGCTTTGTAGGAGAAAACTCTGCCTCCCGCTGTAACTTTCATTATTCTAGGAACTTGTAGGGTGACTTGTAGCAGTTGATCGAGGCTGGCGAGGTGGATTATAATAAACTAACAGCTCAGTCAGATGTGGAGCGAGACCATTTAGAGCTTTATATGTTAATAGTAGAAGTTTATACTCAGTGCAGGATTTAGCAGGAAGCCAATGTAGTGTAAATAAAACAGGGGTGATATGATCGTATTTTTTAGTTCTAGTTAGAACTCTGGCTGCAACATTTTGTACTAACTGAAGTTTGTGTAAACACCTGCTAAAACATCCAGAGAACAATTCATTACAATAGTCCAATCTAGACATAACAAAGGCATGGATTAGTGTTTCTGCATCCTGAAGAGTTAATGAGTTTCTTAGCTTAACGATGTTTGTTAAATGAAAATAAGCTGTCCTGCTAATATTGTCTACATGAGCTTTAAATGAAAGACTGGAGTCAATAATCACACCAAGATCTTTTACTACTTCACAGGGAGTGACTGAACCATCCAGAGTAATTGTCAAATCAGAAAGCTTACTTCTAGCTGCCTGTGGTCCAAGAAGAAGTACTTCTGTTTTATCAGGTTAAGAAGAAGGAAATTATTTAGCATCCATTGTCTAATGTCCATCACACATTCATTAACTTTATTAAGATGATGTCTCATCTGGCTTTGCTGAAACATAAGGCTGTGTGTCATCGGCAAAGCAATAGAAACTGATGCCATGTTTATAAATAATTTTACCTAGAGGCAGCATATGTGTGAAAAAGTGAGAAAAATAAAGGACCTAGAACAGAGCCTTGTGGAACACCAAAACTAACACTACATGGCTGAGAGACGTCTCCTTTTTGATCAGCATACTGATAACGTTCAGACAGATAAGATCTAAACCAGGACAGAGCTTTTCCTTTTTACTCCAACAACATTCTCTAGTCTATGGAGGTGAAGAGTATGATCAATGGTGTCAAAAGCTGCACTACGCAACACAAGCAAAGATACATAACCCTGATCAGAGGCCAATTCATCTGTAACCCACCTCCCCAGCACCTCAGCAACCAAGAAAACAGGGTGATTGCACTTGAGAGGCAAGATAACACCAATTCCAAAATACCACAAAACTCTGAATATAAACCACCAGTTCTGCCCTTATACAGTATTAAGGCAAGGATGCACAACTCAAAGCAAAATAGGACCAAAGCCCTGCCCATTCAGACAGCCCTACCCAACACCCTCAGGTACTTGGCCAAAGGTATGACGGCCAGGCATGGCAATCCAGTGCACAACCAATAGAGCGGGACTAACATAAACACATTTTCTAGTTATTGTTAGAGCTACTGCATTCTCAACTAACTAGTTTGTTTATAGAGTTACTAGAGAATCCATTCAGTAGAGCATTGCTGTAATTCAAGTTCAAGGTTATAAATGCATTTACCAGTTTCTCAGCATCAATAAAAGTTAGCGTGTTTCTAAATTTAGCAGTGTAGCTTTATTTATGTAGTTGCTAAAAAAAAGCAACTCTAGTAATGTTGCTGTGTGGATCACAGAGAGACCTGGATCAAATGTGACACCTAAGTTTGTTACAGATCCACTGGCATTACCAAACAGTTATTAAATTTTTAGAATAAATGTAGCCTTGTAGTCTGTCTGACTACATACATCACTTCAAAACATTAATCTATTAATTATATTTAAATTATTTTCCTAAATTAACATATTATTGGGTCGAAATCCTGACTGAAATGCTTTTTTTAATGCCATTATGCATCCAGAGAAAATGTATATTTAAAAATGGTCTATAATTAGACAGTTACACTAGGATCAAGGTTAGTTTTTTTTTCAGAAGATTTTACCACGTGGCCAAAGCTAAGATATGATTTAAAAGTAATAAGCAGTGGTTCTACAATATTTTACATTAGTTCTTAAATATGTAGGAACTGTACCTAGTAAACATGATAGTGACTTAGATGAGCTAATCAAGGAACACAGTTCAATGTTAGTAATCTGGTCATCTATTCTAGTCTTGATTTACAGTTTATTAAAGAGAAATCTTTACTACTTCTGCATCTGAAAGATTGCTGAATAGCTGGGTGCTGTGATGAGCAGAAAGTTTTATGCCGAATATGTTCTTATTAAAGAAATTTATGAAATCATTAATGTTGAATTGAGGCAGATGTTCAGAGTCTATATCTGTAAAGTAATTATTCTGAAGACTGTGTTAGAAGAAATGTTGGATTATACTTGTTTTTTTGTGTATTTGTGAGGTAAAGTACACCTTTTTTATGACCAGGCATATAATCTGTCATGCTATTCTTAAATACCTCGAATTTACTGTAATCAATTACATTCTAAAACCCGAGTTGTTTGTTTTAAGGTTTATGGTTGATGGTTCTTATACACATAATTTAAAGTGTGGGTGTGTTTATTTAACCATGTTAATAGCATTAACATTAATGCTTTTGACTTCATGAATGCATAGTAGAAATATTTTTTTATTGAAAGGACACTTTATTACATTCATGCTGATGCGATTATATGCCAGATTTCTGCACATTTTAATTAACAGGTCAGTGTGGTTCAGGGGAACTTACAGAATACATCTGGAAAAGGTGCCCAAACATTTGCATTCACCAAATAACTGTGATTAGGTTTTCTAAATATATTAAAGTTTATACATTAAAAGTAGCAGAAATATACTGTATTAAAATTTGCTGTGCATCTTGTGGAGTTTTTTTTTTATTTAGAAAAGAAACCGCGTTGTTTTGGAACATTTAGCTTCTTAAACAGGCTGGGTATATTTGAACATTTCTGTCCTACATTTATTTATCTACTTCTGAGATTCAATTGATGCGCCATTTTGTTCTTGTAATTGTTTTATTTATTATGTATATAAGTCTTCTTTTGGGTTGTACCTGCATAGTTGTATATGTAAAATGAAAATGATTATAGGTAAAATTTCATTATCTCAAAACAAAGCCGATATGGCATAAATACAACACAAATGTGATGTCTAAAGATGTGATATGCACAATGTCTAAAGAACTTTCAAATGGTTCATTATAATTTGCAATTAGAAAATGTGTGTCATATTTACATTTTTTAAATTTAGGTTTTGCTTTAGACACATATATGTATACATACTTAATGCATTACATAATGCAAGTTTGATTAGCCTAAAGTTGTGGATCTGGAAGTCAGAGGACAAAGATAATTAGTTTGAATTTATTTGAAATAGCAAAACAAACAAAAAAGAGGTGGAAAACTCAACTTGTGTGATGGCTAATTTGGCTCAACAGTTCTCTATATAACCATATGCAGGTATACAAGAGATTTATCCTTTTAATCATTATGTTTTACATTTCAGGAGAAGTTGAAATTATATAGTATATGGGGGATGTAAAGTATAGAGTTTGGCTTAGATTTGTACAACAGTTGTTTAATATGAATTGTCTTCACTTACGTCTATATTCAATAATACATTTGACAATTCAGCTAATGTTGCGCATGTTACCATTAATTGTGTGATTTTTAATATAAATGCTATATACAGTCTTTTTACTGATTACCCATGCATCTTTGTTAGACCACCACATAAGAATGTTCTAATTATTTACATGTATATGTAATGTATATGTAAGCTAATGATGAAAAATGATACCCGCAATGCTTTTAAATATGTGCAAAGATGTATTAGACAAAGATGGGTTTAGAAATAGACTTTGGGAATGGGGAGAAGCAGCCCAAATTCGTGCTTTTTGGTCAGTGGTCACTAATTGCTTTCGTGGTCTACACCTCCACCCAGTGGCCAATAAACGTACATTGGCCAGCTTTAAAAAAAAACAAACAAAAAACAAACAAAGGTGTTATAACGTTGTAATGTTATGTTTTAATATTTCTAATGCTTTCTTAAATTGTCCATATTTGAATTTGTTATCAATTAAATGTGTATTGTAATTGCAGATTGCTTTTTACCTATGATCATCCTGAAACAATATCTTCTTGAAGGTAACTCTTGAAGGTATGAAATATACCGTCAAACTACCAATGAAGGTAAACATTACAATTGAGACTGCTTAACTGTTTTCTCATTAACAACATATTGTCTAAACTATTATTACTCAAGTTTTAGATACTCAGTAAAAGAGAATAACTCTTAACCAGTGAAGTTTTTTACACTGTGTTTGAATATTTCTTTTATTTTATTTTTACACTTATTATATTGGGTGGGTTAGGAGAGGGTGAGTCGAGGTTACTGACTTGAATGAATGGTTATAGTTCAGGTGTAGTCCATGCCATAACGTATTAACACTGTTAAACCGCAGCATTAATTGCAAACGATGTCTAGAACAGAATGCTCAAAAGTGCACCAGAGGCATTGCAGAGCTATGCTTTTTATTTAATGTGCACAATTTGTTCATAGTTCATTTATGACCAATTAGTATAAACTTCATTTGCGAAGTAGTAATCATTATGTACTGAATTTCATAAATGAATAATGTTTAGCCTTTAGTCATGTTTATTATTATTCGTGAATGAACTTTTATTCATTTTTGTGACTATGTCTTTTTAAAACGAGGGCCATCATTATATGACGATTGTTATGCCCAGTTGCTAGTGAATACCACTCCCTGTAGTTCTTGGAAACTTTCACAGGTTAAAATTAGACCTACTGTATCGAGTAAAAAGAGAGATCAATGGGTTTTGAATGTTTCCATAACAACGTTGAACTTTTTTATGCTAGCTTTAAAAGGAAAATGTTTGTAAGAGATGAGAAATGGGCGTTGTCAGGAAACACCACATTTTTGGAAGAGTAGACAAAATCATTTTTCAGTATATCCAGAGTACAGTTAGATATACTTAGACTAGATCATGGAAAGTGTTAAAGCATCTCACTGAATTCTTATAGAAGTCTTATTGTTTATACCTGCAAAATTACATATTTCTGTTTAATGCATTTATGATTATGTTTTATACTGTAGGTAGCTCATTCATTCGTTTCAACTTTACCATAAAGAAACAAGACCAGTGTTTGTACAGATAAGATAAGCTGATAAAGAGCTATTTCAGCTGAAGCAGCTACGTAAGTAATTGGACAGGATAATTGCTCCTGTGACGAGTAACATATAAACCTGCGCACTCCCTAAGACAAACGGTTTGTATAATCACCAATACTTAAACAGTCAGGATTTGAAGGATTTTTGTAAGTTCAAAGTCTATATTAACCTTAAAGTATGTATTGCAATTCTGTAATTGGGGAAATGTGTTAATTATGAAAAAAAACAAGTCTGAAAGCACCAGAACACAATTTTATTCGTTTTTTTTTTATTGGACAAGAATACAGTCAAATGAAGATTATACATTATTAGGCAACAGCAATCCACAAAATTGACGAACATGAAGTCATCATTGACCCAGTAATCAGATGTAGCTGTAGTTTGTAGCACACAGACCCTACACTGAGTACCAGGTCAGCGAAGGACATCCAAACCCAATCCATCGAGCACCGAGTCCAGCGAAAGAGTCATCTTCACTGAATTAAAAAAGGGTACACAATACACAATTTCAAATGACAGTAACTTTCTTAAAGCTGCTTTTTGTTTCTTATATTCAAATGTTGCTCCTGTTGCCATGTCTTGTGCACACTTGATCTGAAGGAGAACTTAATAAAATAAAAATGAAACTGCTTACTGCTTTTGAGATGGTAGGGGGAATACCGTGGCCTTATTATACAGGCACTTTACGAGGTTATTTCCCAAAAACGTCCACACATGAACTGACCTGAATGCGAAACGTGTCCTTACTTCCATCTCACTCTTTGTTGTACAAATTTAGAACTTGGCTGAGGAGGAAATAATGCATTTCTTGCAATGGTTTCCAGGAAGTACGCCTGTGTTTCTTAAAATATACATTATTAACAAGTGAAAATGAAAGGATGGGTGATGTGACAAAAGCAGTAATATCCAAACAATAGGTCACATTGCAAGTGTAGAAGCTAATCCACATTTTGTAAAGTTATGTAAAATCGACATGTTATTAATATAAGATAATGAACATTTTGTTAACCAGATAACACTTACTGCATGCTGCTCGGTGCTTCTTCAGCTCCAGAAACAATGCACGCGTCTGATTCCTCCTGTTAAACCATTCATGCACAAAGCACGTCTGTTGAGTCGGAAATATCTGTCAACCCAAACCTATTTCCACTGAACTCCCTGCGCGGCATTTCACGCAACTGCCTATTGCTCCACATCCTTCCTCCTGCTTTCTGAATTCTGAACCTGAATTCTACGAATCCGAAAAAAGAGCAGCAACTTCCTTGGTCGCAGTAGAGGCTCTGTAGAAGAGTGTGCTCTGTAGGCCTTCACGCTCCCATGTGTGTCTCACCAAGTATGCAATAGCAAGTTGCATGCTACAGTTATATCTTCGTCCTTTTATGAATTTCCCCTGGGTCTCTCCCCTCACCTGGCTGGGAATTATGTGTTAGTCACCTTGGTAGGGACAGTCCCTATGACAGCTAGTCACCCAGCTCAGCGCATTTGTCCCTCCTTTAGCATCATGAAGTTGCTGGAGCATAGATAAATAAAACTAAACCAAATCTCCAAATAGTAAATATAAATCAAACGATGGAGGATAAACCTATGTATTTTAGTCTGGAACTGTTCAAATCTGTCAATTAGCTGTTAGCTACCCATCTTTAACCTTCAATTAAGCAAAAGCTGCAGAAATCCGATGTTTCTGTTGTTTTATTCTTATTTCATTTCATTACTAATTACTAAACACTTTTGATATCTGACGTGGCTTTTATGAATTTGTTTTCTATACTGTATGTCTACTATACATTATACATTATATTATTCTTATTATTACTGTACAATTAGTACTAATTGTAATAAGTAATGAAGTAATTATAAGAATGGTAATAAGAGAAGTAAGAAAAGTAAAACGGTAATATTAGGAATGAAAAAATATGTTTTTCTAACAAAGTGCAGATATTCAAGATTTTAGCATGCGTAGCCTGAAACTTTCATTTATTAAAGTTTCATAATCAATGATCACTTTATAGGAAAGTGAAAAATAAATACATTTAACATGGAAAATATTAATATCAAAGTTATCAAAATTTACAATACATTAGTAACTTATAATATTTTATTTATTTGCTACCATTTACAAATATGTATATTTAGTGCTGTATTACCTTTTCATTTTTAAACATACATAATGTGTCTTAAAATGCATAATAAATAATGTTGTATTACTAATTAAGACTTGCTAATACGTCTTTTATCGATCATGTGTTTTACCATGCATCTAATGTTAATATCCGATTTAAATAATGTTTTATTACTAACTAAGACTTGCTAAAAGGTTGTGTAATGATCATGTGTTTTAACATACATTTCATGTTAATATATATATGTGAATAATGCTACTTAAATTACAAAAAGAAGTAAGACAATAAATCAACAAATATAAATAATGTTTATTACTAATTTTAAAATAGTTTAGGGTAACTATATGTAATAATCTATAAATGCATTATTCATTTATTAAGCAGTTTTAATCCACTTACATTCATTTGAACTTTTATGACACATTTCTAATTCTTCTATATATCCCTGTGTCATCAAGCTTTTGCTGTAAACTTTTTGTCTGTAGGTTTTTCAGATGAAGCAGTTTAAAACTTCATATAATCATGGTTCCAAAGCTTCCAAAAATTCCAAAGCTGATTTGTTTTTTAAAAAAAATACCCTGTGCTGCAGAGAGAAATGCAAGAAAGACAAATATGCAAAAATAAGAAAAATATTAAAAAAATAAAAAATAAAAAAAATAAATATATATATATATATATATATATAATAAATATAAAACATAGAAATGTTGTACATTTATGTAATTGTAATGTGGATACATCAATATATTTTATTATTAAGAATGATATAAGAAATGATTAATCAACTAATTAACTAAAAAAAATGTGTGTGTGTGCATGCATGCGTGTGAGAGAGAGAGAGAGATTTAATCACAGAACAAGATAAATTTCATAGGTGTATTATGTGTGTAACAGTGTGTCTTTGTGTCTGGGCAACAGATTTCGCGGAACTAATTTAGATATGTGAGACAAGTCAAAATTCTCTTTGACTTCATGTAGATGGTGAAAGTATTTCCCCTATAATAGAGCATTACATCACATTTCTGTCTGCCCATTGCTCTTAGGTTCGAACACTGATGTCATAATCTCAGAATCGAGCAGTCTTCCCTGCAGGGTGCATTTGCATAAAATTTCTGGTGAATCATTTAGGGACCCTGCTATCTGAAAGAGGGAAAGTTTTAATGTGTTTGGTGTACAGGAAGTCAGCTCAATGCTTGTCACTATCCAGAACCCACCCACCACCCCCTTCCCCAATACTGGGCGGGGCTTTTTTGTGTTTACTCGAGCATGTTGCCTGGGTTGAAATAATATCAAATTTCTTTAAGCATATCATCAATACGCTAAATTCATGCACAGTGAAAGAACAGGTTGATAGAGGTTGATATAATAGACAGTTTATTTGACAAGACATCGTCTTTGCGTATGATTCCTTATACACACATTCACCTGTTGGAGATAAATAAGCTAAACAATGGGGTGAAAAATAAATGTGTTCAGATAAGTTTAGGCAAAATCCAAAGTTGGATCCATAGCCATACAGATTCTCTGCAATCGTTAAGAAGATCTACAAGTAAGCATGCTTGAATATTTGATTAAAGTCTCAAATATAATTATTCGAGTTTCAAATTCACCTCAGATGAAGCATCAGAACCACGGCCTTATCCATCTTTAAATAAATTACTCAGTGTTTTCTCCCCACCCATGTTAACAGAATATTGCTGTATTGCTGTCATGCCTTGCTGTAAAAATGAAGCCATTGGCTTACTGGGAAAAGTAGTCATAAGACCTGTAACATTATTAAATTCCCCCGTGACTTTACTGGATGTTAACTTCTTTTCTGATTCTCATTCTTTTCTTCTGGGTAAGATACAGGCACTAGCCTTGTATTATTAGAAGAACATCATTGAATGTGTAATAGTGTTGTTGTGGTTCAAGACTGTTATGAATAGAAGGCAATTTCAAATAAGCCTGTATGTCTGTAAATGACTGCTTTAAAAAACAGCCTGTTTTCATTTTGTGTTTATAAACATGTAGTGATATTGTTCTATACTGCTCATAAATATATTTCATGTGGGGATATTTCATTTTGAAATGAAATATCTATTTCATTTTGAAATATCCCCTAATTTCTTTGTTAGTACATTGATAATATAAAATATTATATCTTAGTGCTCTTGAGAACAAAAAAATCTGGCTAATAATAAATAACACAAAACTAAACAAACATAAAATCGAAATCGTATGATGTATAGCCATATTTTTTCTTAGATATTTGAGTCTTATGAACTTAAAAATTTTTTTTTAGGTAAATATAACCATTTAAGCTCAGGATGCTAAAAAGAAGTGGCATGAAATGGTTTTTGTGATGTCATAAAGAAATGGAATTTTGTAATAAGCACATATTGAACACAACTTACCACTGCCATTTCAGCAAAAATAAATCTGTTCTCCTGATCATACTATGTATATTCAATCTTAAATGGATCTTAAAATAGTTTGCCTAGTTTTGTACCTGCTCTCACACTTCCATGTTGTCAGTAGTCGACCTCTTGGTGTGCACAGGTATGTTGGTTGTCCAGAAAACAAATTAGAGGACCAGTCAGTGTCAACACATCAGATGAAGCAGCCAACCTTTGGAAGTGATCTGCTTCAATACAGATCAGACAGCGTTACAAATACGGGTAAGATTCTAGACTTGTGGGAAGCCACTACGGATAAGGTGCTAAACTGTGAACGGCAAATAAATAAAAGGGAGGGCGTTGGGCAGATTTCTGTTTCCATTATCATAGAAATAATTGTTTAATCTGATACATTGGTAGCATTTTCTACTGCATAACCCAAGTGACTATTTGGAGTCTCTACTACCATGGCAGCTGTGCTAATGCACCACCTCTGTCCTGCAGCTACTATACAGTTACAGAAGGGAGAACTGAAGGAATTTCTAAACAAAATGGTGCAACAGTTCCATGTCCATGCTCCCCACACCACCATTTATGTTCTGCCCATCACCTTAATTGCAATGACTCTACTCTGCTGTATGTCGTAAGTTAATGTCAACTGGGTTTTAGCAATCAACTGGGTTTTAGATAAAATGAAAGAAAAAAATACTTTTTTCAAGTATTTCAAAAACTTATCTTAATCAAGACTTACTTTTAAGTAATGTCAATTTTGGTCAAAGTGAGCCTGAGCTACAGGATAAGAAACAATACATTAAAATGTTATTGCCATTAATAAAAAGAAATGCAGTTATTTGAAGTATAAATCATTTGGTTAAATTTAAGTATAAAATTCCTACATTATTATAATAATAGTATTTTATATTGATGTTGTAATGCCCCCAAACAACTAGCTATACATTTTAACCTTAATTAAAAACAACAGGATAAATGGTCCAAAAAAGACCAGTTGAAAGACCATATTTCTAATAGCAAACTGCAAGTGCATAAAAAACATGTAAAAGCAGTGTTTGTCACAGGCAGACATGCATGGAGTTTCAGTATGTGGCTATTAGTTATTACTGTAATATTCTTAATTATTACTTTTAATAGTAGACAAAATACCTCCATAGCATTTTTAGAGGTGCCAGATTGCTTTATGTGGTGTTTTATTTTACAGTACAGTATTGCCCACAACCCCAAATGAGAAAGCAGAGGGTAACAGTGGCAAGGAAATCTCTTTAAATGTGATAAGCAAGACACCTTGGTAACACCAAGACTCAAAAAGGCACCAGCTTTAATTAATTAATTTAATTAATTAATTCTTTAATTAATAAAATTAAGCCTTCTAGTTAATAAAATTATAATTTATAATAATAGTTTAACTACACAAATGCTAAGTAGGATAATTGAAACAGCAAATTTAATAAATAGAATCAAATTAAATATAGAATTAAATAAAGAGTATAAATAAAATTTAAAATAGAATAGGGAATATGAATGAGTTGCTATTCATCATTTATTACGGTATAAACGTAGTCACTGATGGTACTTGAGTCATCTAGCATAGTCATAGATCTGGTGGCATGGAATCCTCATTCAACAGGAGGAGGGGTGTTAGTGTCCTCCAATCTGTCTGGGTAAAAGTACGAGGACTGGGACTGCTGCCAGTAGAATAGCTTGGTGTGAGGACTGGAACTAGTGCCAGAAGAACAGCTTGAACAGAAACAGAATGTGTAGTTAGTCATGTCAAGAACATAGAGTCTTTAAAAAGGATACATTGCTAAATATGGAATGAGACTCCAGCAGCACTAACTTTAACAGCATAGCTAGAAAGGGGAGAACTAGAAGGTAACAGTGCCGCAATGGATCACATGAGACATCATGTAACAAGAAACCACCTCTCAGCAAGCAACGTGCAATGTGTTTAGTAGCAGATTCAATTTCGATAATAAATTACATTCTGATTTAATGTAGACAATATTGCAATATTGCAGGACATCCAACCGACTGATAATAAAAAGATTTCCCTGAGCATTATTATTATCTAGTAGTTTGAATATTAGATTATGATATTAATTAATAGATCCTGCTAAAAAAACAAACCGTCAGAAGGTTTTGTTTGAATGCTAATATGGTAGTCAATCAGCAAGACTGTACGTAGACCATGTTCCATGTTGGTCCAAACTGGTTTTATGCTAGTTAGTTCTGGACTGGTCCTGTTTTAACTGGTGAATTGGCATGGCATTGCTGGTAAAGCTCGAGAAATTGGAGTGACCAGTGTCCAAAATAAAACATATGCAGACAATTACAGTGGAAATATTATTGGCTATTATTCACCTCAGTAACACTCAGTTCTTACTGAAGAAATGTATTGTGGTAACAAGCAATGGTCAAACTATGCAAGTGCCTTAAACAAGGGATCACCTATTCCCAAACACTTACCATTACTCATACATTAACCATATGGATAATGTTTTTTACTATCCAACTGCATGATTGTAATATTTGAATAAATCTGTACTACACCAGCTCAGTCTTATTGTGAAGTTTTGAAGACAAATTTAGATAACAATATGTACAATTATAGAATAAACCTATTGTATTTTCTTTCACAGCTGTGCAATTGACAGGCCTGCCAGACAGTCAGCAGACAGCAGTTTGTAGGACTCCAAACAACCACAAAGATCAACAAATAAAATTACCAAGGAGCCTTTGGTTTGGAACTGAGTAGCAGATAATTAAAACAGTTGTATCTGTTCCATTAAAGAATGTTACAGAAAAACATGTTCATGCACAAGTTAATAATTTGTTTTTTTCCTTGACGGTTATGTTTATTGCAATTTTTGTAAGCAAAGTAAAGCTTTTTAGTCATCATATGCTTGAAAAGCACATGAACTTCTCAAATAATTTAAACCCTACCCATTCAAAAAATCCCATACATTTTTCTATTCATTTATGTTTTTAATAGGAAATGGGGACAATACTATATAATACATATAAAGAAAATATAAAAATTCAAGAAAGAGTTTCTGGCTGGGCATAGTCAGACATGTGAGACAAGGTGGCAGGAGCCGGATTACATCTGTCAGAATTAGTGATCATTTGTGCTTTGATTTCTGACCATCTAAATTTAGACCAGTAGACATAGAAGACTGTATCTGTCAAAGATGGATGAAGAGCATGATCACGATTGATATGAAAGAAAATTTCTGTTGTTGATTGGCTGAAAGCAAAGAGGTGGAAACTAAAGATGTTATGAGATTATAGAGCATGGTGATGATGCCTTCAAAGTCAATTTTAAACTCAGACAGATCATCCATAATGGATCTAACAGGAGAGTTATTGAGTTGTACATTCACTAATGTTGCTTTTTTTCTCATTAGAAGAAATACTAGTTTATGCTTATCCACTCCCAGCCCTGTTCCTTTTGTGAGAAAGCATAGGAAGCACAGGTACACAGCTGCAATATTCACTCATAATGTGCCTGATATGACAATATCAGATAATTAATTAATTCTGTAAATAATTATACAAATTACACCTAGTAACTGCATACTAGTTTTTTATCTTCTTACAGCTAAACGATTAAATGCCACTGTAAAATTGGAAAAGGATATGACATACAATAGCATGCAACTTTTGTTAAATGAAACTATCCAGACACTGGACACTGGTATTATTTTCTGAATATTAAAATGGTTTCTTTCAGCAAAACCTGTTCCTTGGCTAGCAGCTATAACAAGACCTGTAAATAAGCATACGTACTTTATGCACTCTTCAAAATGATATGGCTCATCTATAGTTAATCTGTTTCTCTACATACTTTCCTCTGCACTCTAATGGTTAGGACCTCTACAGAATCACCACAGACCAGGCACTATTTTGGTAGTGGATCATTTTTAGCAATGCAACTGATAAAATGAACAATGAGTGTAGAAACAAGGATGTGATTCTAATGTTTTGAATGAATATGTATAAAAGTTTCATCTAATTAAGGTATCTGGGGCCCGACAGGCAGACACAGGAGTGTGGGAAGAAAACCGGAGTGCTTGGAGGAAACTACACAAACACAAAGACAGCAGCCAGTGGAGAGCTCAGACACGTGTCTGTGGAGGTACTAATCGCCACTCCACAATCCCACCCATGGTTATATTCAAATGCAAGCGTTGTTGTAGTTAATACTGTAACAATATCCATTGTAATTTAACTTTTAAAAAGTTGCTATAATATGATCTCAACTGTCCTGTTTTCACCGGAAAATCCAAGCGTTTTTAAGTTGACATTTTAAAGCGCAACTGAACCTGGAGAGGAAAGCGTTAAAAGAGAAACAATTACGAAAGGGGGTGGAGTCCGTTTTATTCGTTCGTCCAATCATAGACAGAACTGTAATTAGGTGGGAATCTGCGAATACGGGTGTGATAGGAAAGAAGGCGTAGTACGTGATATGCGGACGATGATGACTTTTCGCCAAAAGAGCGGGGTGAGGTCGATCGCTGGGATACTGTGGATGGAGAAGAACTGTCTCTTAACGTCGGGGTGATGAGAAAGGACTGATTACATTTGTCTCGCTGTTAATCGCAAAATTTTCGTCAAGCTCTTTCAGTTAGCTCCCGGTTTTTTTTAGCGTGTCACGCTGCCAGCTCTTATTAGCCTGCAGTCTGAATGTGTAAATGACTGATCGCTATGTTTGGGCAGGTTTCCTAGTATTACTGACTGCCTGCCATCCAGGATTGTATAGAAGAGGATCATCGTCGGAGGCTAAACAGTACTGTAATGCATCTTTTTTCCCCGATCGTATAATATTAAGGCAATAGCTTTTAAGGACGTGTGTTTTTCAGTACAACCAGGATGGTTGTAGACGTTGTGTTGAAATGGTCGCTGTATGTATTTTATTTAGTGTAAGACTGTACTGACATAGGGGGGACCCAGCGACAGTAGTTTATTTAGAAATAACGATAAGTCTCGTTGGACATATTTATTCCTCCGCTCGCTCTTCTGAACTCGGCTTTCGACAACCGCAGTTCATGTTTCGACAAGAAGTCAGCGTCCTCTCATTCATTCCGTCCTGTTCGTATCTGTTCCAATACGAGAAGAGGAACATGTCCCGCTATAACATCTACAGCCTGCTGGACTGGATGTATGGCGGAGTGGACCCCAAGTTTGAAGGAAACGGAGGCCCCGAGTGCGCCGCTTTTATCAGCCCGCAACAGCGCGCCTGCGAGAGCCTCATTTTCACCGTGCTTTCAGTGGCGGAGGTAATCGTGGCCCTGCGCAATATCAACGTCTTCAAAGCGCACAGGGAGGCCATCAGAGACACGCGGAGACAAAAAGAGGACAGTCTGGGCAAGAACCTGCTGCTCGTTGCTCTTTGTGTGACTTTTGGAGTGGAAGTGGGCTTTAAATTCGCCACGAAGACGGTGATCTACCTTCTAAACCCGTGCCATGTGGTCACAATGGTGCAGGTGGGTGTGTATTTGTTGTCATTTTTTTCACACAAGCTATGCGTGTCAAATCCACAATAGGTTTACACTGGGTTGCTCAGTCCAAGTCCATGGAGTGCCTTTTTTAATCTAGGGACCCCTTCCAGTCATTGCATCAGAGACAGAGATCAGTTATAACATTTTGTAGGTACTCGATCCAATCAAATGTTTGGGTTTGAATCTTGATGGACATGTGCTGGGCCTCCAAGAAGCTGTCACTGTGATGCAATTGGATGCCTATTATTTTGTTTCAGCAAATATTTCCCTTCCTGTGGGTCGGTGGGTTACACCTGGGTAAACTGTTTCCTCAGCTGACTCTTGTATGTCTGAGAGGTTGTGCTATAGCTACACTTTCCTTGCAATTCTCCAAATTCCCAGGCTCAAGGGTTCTCAAAATACAGGCTTTATAGTCTCCAGGAGGTCTTTCACAATGTAGTGCCCCCTCTTCAACTCATTGCTTTATTGAGATCATGTCTTCTGTTATCATCCACCTTGATAACTTTTAAGGTTTGAGCTGGTTGATCATCTGCACAAAAACTATATGGAGTGGTCACCATGGTTCATGCCAACGCCCATTTGTTTGTTTTTCCCACATGAATGCAGAATGGGAGAATCAGCTTACACTTGGTCCTAGATCCTGGGTTGTACTCTGAACCAGATGTCCAAGCAGACATCTGAGTCCAAACTCCCGAGAGCTTTATCAAATCAATAAAAGATGGAGTTAATCGTCCTTATGATATTTTGTTTGTGATCACTCACCGAGGTCCAAGTGGATGTCCAATACTTGTGCTGAGACAGGTCCAGGTTGATATCCACTAAGCCTCATGGGCTGATCAAATTCACAATGTATTTCCTTTTAGACAACAAGGTGTATACAGATAAATATTTGTATGTTTATTCACATGACTTATGTGTGAGAGTCTGGGAGTTGCACTTAAACCACATTCATAAATAGTCCCCTGAAAAGTGTGTGGACATTTCTGAGAAGACCCTTTATGCATTTCTGTGAGGCTGATTAAAAGGTCTACAGTTGCTACAGTGCAAATTCAATCTGTGGGTTGAAAAAGAAAGACTGCTCAGTTCACGCTGGAGGACAAAGAATAGACAGTGTTCATCCCTCATCTGGCATTTTGTATATGTGATCAACCCACTAGGGCTTGCTCACTCACAATGGTCAACTCACAATGGTCTTTATGCCCTTTCCATAAACAATTGCTTTTGTCAAGGTGTTTTTTACTGCCAGAATGGTGACCTACCTGTGGAACCCATGTCATGGCGTTACCACGGTACGGCTGGGTTTGTGTTTGTTTATTTCCCACAGAAGATTGTTTCAGTGTCTCAGAGCAGCTGTAGTCACACTAGAGCCCATGAGTTGGTGAATTAGAAAACAGAGTTGTCCTTCTCCCTCAAATGATTTTTTAAAATAGATTGAGCTTAGAGCTTATCCCTCTTGAGACATTGGCACATGATATCGTCCCGTGTTTCATTTACATCTTGATGGCTACGTTTTAAACCTGTACCATTTGTTCTCTATGGCGCAGATGGACGCCAAGCAGTTTGCTTCCCATAAAGGATTGAAATCAAAGTGGACTGTGGGTTACACGTTTCCATTTTCCCTATAAACCAGGTGTTGTTTTTCTTCACGCTCGTGCAAATGCAGTCTCAGCTGGCTCTTTTCCCTTTCGTTAAAATGCAAATTAAAACTCATCTAGGTGCTGCTCTTCCCCCAGTGTAAGCTTCATAATAAAATTTGTTACTCTCACCATGTATTCACTGTAGTCCATGTGGGTATAATTATTTGGTCACATAATGCCGACAGATGTCTGCCAGTTTGCCTTTAACACACATGATCCTTTGTTTGAGGCCAGAGGTTACACTTGACTACAAGTTCCAGGGCACATTTCAACCATTTACCAGGCCCTGTGTAAATATAGTCTCTGTGTCCCCCATCACACCTGTTGGGAATGCATTTTCATTCCTGGCCCCTCCTTCATCTAGAGGCCTCGGGAATTGAATTCCTGATGAACACTGATGAAATGTTCCACTCCTGCCATATACAGTACTCATGGTGCAGTTTGATCTGGTAATAGCTTTCTAAATAGGGCTGGGAAATATGGAATATATAACATGGAAATAAGGGTCTAGTCCTCACCAATGCAACTGGCTTTGATATTTTTTATTAGTAAACCAACCTTTCAGTCAAATCTTTCTGGATGTGAGGTGATCATAAAGGGTTCACAAACACCACTGTGAGCTTAATGTTATCAAGTCAGGGTTTTCTACTTTTTACAGTAAGACATTTTAGATTTTTCTAATATCTAAGGACCAACCCATACTGAGCAAGCCTATGGCAACAGGGAAGGAAAAATGAAACCCTAACGTTTTAAGGAAAAACCCTAGGAGGAAGACAATTTGGCTGTGGTTTCCATCCAAGACATGCATTATGTTAATTGATTAAACTTAATCTGCCAGATCTGAGTATGTCTGACTAGTTTCAGTCTAACCTTGCGTCTGTTGTTACATACCCACTGTGCATGTTTATATGGACTTAATAATCCAGTCATAATCTTATTTCTGCAGTTACCTGATTATTTAGGTGGTACTCCGATTCAGAAATCCAATTAAGCAATCCAATACAGAGAGCTGGATTTTTATCAGATTTCGTAGAACATGTCCTCTATTTCAGCTGTTTTTTTTCCCTTTTTTTTTGGTCTGAGACGTCATGAAAGCGGCTAGCAGGATGGAACATTTTGCCAAGTCGTCTCTGTCTCCCTTCTTTTTTTTTTTTTTTTCCATAAACCTGTGTTTAACTCTTGACACCATGTGTGCTGTACGCGATGCCCTGAGCATACTGTGTAGTTCTCTGAATTAAAATGATGTCAGGTTTTATTTGTCATCTCTTCAGTGTTCTATGCGATAAAGAAAATGCTATTTGTTTAAACATATTTCAGTAGCAATTGTCTTTAAAATGTAGTATCTATTAAATTGTACTTGCACTACCAACAATTACAGCATGGAGAACTCACTCGATTACCTTTCTAAACAATCATTATAACCGTCTCGAAGCAAAATGGATCATAACTTTTGCAGATGCCCATATTTAATTTAGTTTAAGAATACCTTTTATAAAGGGGTGTTTTAGCTGAGCACGTGAAAGTTTCATTGATTAGCTGTTGCAACTAAAAAAACGGCGAGTGTTAACACTATACAACTTCATTTAAGTGAATATACAAATTCATTTAAGCTCTTTTTTTTAAAAAATAAAGTTCCTGTTATTTCCTGTTATAACCACGTGTTCCGCTCAAAGTAGTTCTGTTATTTTTCGTGGTCTGAAAACCATTGAGAGAAATTTCTTTTTCATGTTTGAACATAATTATGTTGTATGTATATGCCGTTTATTTCTTACAAATATCCTTTTCTGCAACCTAATGCAGCTTTAGGTGCTTAGAAATGTTCTAATTAAATGCCATGCACAGGTCAGACTTATTTATGAGTAGAGTTAAAAGATTAACGTATGCTCCAAAAGATTGTAGCAGTTGTGAGTTGCTCTTTGTAAAGGCCTTCAATCAAAAAGGCTAAATCAAATAGAATAAACTCAAGTAGAAAATCAAACCTTTCGGACCTTGTGTTTGTCCTGGTGTGCTCAGAACTTTGGTGTTTGGCCAAGGTTTTTGAGTTCATCTCTAATGAGCATGTCATTAAGATGCCCTTGATTAACACATTAATGAACTAAACACACAAAGTTCCACCTGCAAAAGCCATAACAACAACAATGTTCAACGTCTGTTCTGAACGCTGTACGGGTATTCCCAGATTTATGATGAGGATATATTCTGACAGGTGCATCGTAAGTTTCATAAAACGAGTAGTGATTACTACTGTAAACATCATAGCCTGCCTTAAACATGCCTAAATTAACCTGCATTTAGGGCAGAATTATTAGCACAAAGCTTATTTGATAATAAAGTGTTGAATATCTGATGTACTGTTTTGAAAGTGAAATGCAAAAAGGATCATTGTTGCGCCTGTGGCATTTCCTCACTCCGCTCCACACGCAGAGCTGAACCTTCCCACCACGTGACTCCCTACATCATGCACTGGAGAGAGGATATCATACTGCATATTGCTTGCCTGAGGAAACTAAATTGTAAATTCTGAGTGGGTTTCTGCTGAGTGAGTGTTTGTGTGTAATCGAATTGCCGTTGTAAGGTCGAAAAATTGGAAATGAGACAAGTACCTGTAATTAGATTCAGTCCAGATGATCTTGCTTGTGGATTTCGCTTATAAACAAAGCTATGGCTGAATCTGTTTCCATTCGCAGATCTGGTGATTTTGCATTTGCACTAAACATTTAGATCTCTTCTTGAAAAGGTCACACTATTGTCAAGCTTGGCCTATTGAATTATACAGGAGCTGTCAGATAAACCCAAGTAGGTCAAGGCTCGGGCGTAATGAGCGATAAAGATGGATGGATCCTGTCTCGTAGTGATGATGCTGTTAATCATGGCTGTCTTTGAGCTTTTGCTGTACTAAAATGGGCTCACTCTGTTTAGTGTTTAAAGTCTTTAATGCCAATATTGACCAAGTGAGATAGTTCAAAGCTGTTTAAACACAGCCAGCAGACAATTGTTTATTTAGATCGTGCTTAGTATTGCCTTTGTGAATTACCCTGAATAACCATTATTATAATCTTTTGAAGTACCTTTTAATACTAGGTGGACCTTTAAAATTAAATGGACCTTTTAAACTAGATTTTCGATTAAGGAATATTATGTTGAAGCCAGATGGCATGCAAATTTCAGCTCAATACTGAAAAGCAGGTATCACTGCCTGATTAAGGGAAATTCTAATGTCAGTTACAGGTGTAAATCGTTATCTTTATATTTAAATATGGATAACACATGCTTTTTATTTTCTTTTTTTGGAGTCATTTACACAAACATCTAGGTTTATTTAGAATACAGCCCACTAGAAACTTTGGAATTGGAAATTAATTCATTTAAAATTTAAAATTCCAATTAATTAATACAATTTGGAATTGTATTACCCTTTAGATGCAGGAGTAATATCCCCGGGCAGCATGTGTACCTGAAAATCGCCCCTTTACATAACCTGTAAATCTATATTCTATAATAGAAATATATATATATATATATATATATATATATATATATAGCTCACTAGATTTCCCAGCACTCATCAGTCCTCCACGACTCCCGATGTCTCACACTGCCGATTTTTTTATTATTTTTTTTGTCTAAGTGTGTTTATTACATTTCACTTACCTGAAAAAATTCCAAATTCACAATAGGGTTTCTTCTGAACGTGTCTTTATTTGGGATTCCCATCGCCTTTGTAAGGATATTAAATTAGTACTTATTAAGCTTTATAATAGCACCCTGAAAAAAATATTATGAGAAAGAGGTAAGATAGTTTTGTTTTCTTCTAAGACAATGAACGGCTCTTAGTACGGTTTTAAAAAAACAACTCCTAGTGTTGCCCCTTAAAATTTTGTTGATGTCTGAAAAAGTCACCCATGGCTTTCTGTTTCAGGAAGGTAGAAATATGAGGTACCCAAATTCCCGTAGTCATTTATCACCATGGTGAAGTTGCACTATGGGGGTGCCATATCGTCTCATTCGCGATAATAACAGTATCATTTTTTAGACTATTTATAACATCCATATCGTGATATTCTGACATTTTGACGTAATGACATAACGGATTTATACAGAATATGGAGGACTTCCATTACATGATTCATAGGCAGAGCAACAGATATGGCAGAATGTGGGTTCTGCGGTGGTGGAGTTTGTCCCAAAAAGGAGACTATGGTAGTGTGGAGGTGGTTTTGGTACAAAATATCAGATGTACAACAAACTACAGTGATATATAAGCTATGCAAAAGGTCTGTTTCAAACGTAACTGAGCACGAGGAAAGTCAAAAATTCCGGTCAGGTATTTTAAAGTATTAAATATATTTTTATTGGAATTGTTTATTGTTGGAATATATCGCCAAATATATCGCTATCGCAAAAGTACCCTACAATATCATGATATTATTTAGGACCATATCGCCCACCCCTAGTGCACACTTAATTGTAATGGCACCTTTCTTACCTACACTACTTCTTAAAAAAAGTATTCATAAAAGCCATCATTAATGATTTGTATGATCATTTTCAAACAATTCATTTGTTCAATGCACAGTTCAAACCAAGCTTTATGTTGTATATATGAACTTTTAAGGCATGCTTTTGCCTTTTTTTGAGTGGCATTATAGATAATATCAGCTTGTACATGGTTAAAAGAAAAATGAAGATCTTATCACAGATGATACATATCTCATACCACTACTTCTCCAAGACGGATATTTACCTGATTGGACCACTGCCTTTATTGAGTATTGATCTGGTCTTTCTCAATAATTAACTATGCTGGCTGGCTACCTCCTATATAGGGAGCTTTAGCTGAAGAGCTTTCTAACCAACATGAAACCTTAATACAGTTTAACAAGTCTACTGAGTTACCTATTATGTCACAGATTGTTCACGCCCTGTGTACTCGGCCATAATATCCATTATTGTGAAAGAAGCTTTATAGCTCTGGACTCAGAACTATAGAGTCACAGTTACAGTGTAACACACGAATTTTGGTGAGCTGTGACAAGATGACGAAGTGTGATTGTTGCAGTCGTGCTGTACTCCAACATGTTGCACAAAGAAGCCATTCTGCCTGGCCAAAAAGATCATCTTTTTGGATTCAGATTTGCAAAATATGTTGTGTGTCACTTGACATGTACAAATGTTATGTGAAAATGGGAGTTATCGGGTTAGTTAGCGATCTGGACATGGTCTGAACATCATACCAAGTATGTTGTTATATGTACTACATGTTCTATTCAAAAGCTTAATTGTTTTAAATATTGTTTGAAAATTACTGCAGTGAAAACATGTCCCGTGGTTGTAGAAATCATGGTGCTGTGTTTCAGAAGAGTCGAATTATTGTCTTGCATCAAGCAAAGAAAACCAATAAGCAGATTGCTGAACTGAATGGAATTGACTGGGAAAAGCCAACCAAGGCAGTTTCAAAAGCTGGAAGGATTTACATTTATGTCATTTAGCAGACGCCCTTATCCAGAGCGACTTACAATTAATACAGTCTTACAGTCTAAGCAATTGTGGCTTAAGGGACCCAACTGTGGCAGCGGTGGGATTTGAACCCTAAACCCTCTGGTCCATAGTTTTTTTTCAATACTTCTTATTCATTTTTAAAAATCCCCTAAAAGTTCTCTCAATCTACCTTAAATACCTTATACATTAAAAATCTACCATATACATTAAAGCTACTGTGACATGCACAAATGGGTAATTTCTGCACCCTGCCTTTGACAAATAGAAACATTTGCGAAACAGAAGTATAATTCATGCCTAATCTGGAGGTTAGGTTTTTGCTCCTGGACTTTGTGTGCTCCAGTTAATTTCAAATCAGGAACACCAGTGCTCCTTGCTTAAAAAGCTACAGTAGATGCAGTAGTCTGTTCCTCCATATAAATTCATTTTCACCATAGATGTCCGCCGACTGCCAGTGAAAAGCAGTGGGCCCTCCTACTATGAGGAGGTGTTGTTGGGAGGCTGTGGAATTGGAGAGACCAAAGTGGCATGAAAGTAGGGCTGCACGATTTGGGTAAAATATCTAATTGCGATTTTTCCACAAAATAATTGGGATTTCCATTGCGATTTTGCAAGTAGTTCAGAATTTATATGAAAAATGCTAGATTGTAATACGTAACATAAACAAAGTGTCATCTGTTCTGATTACTTTATTTCTGTGAATGAAAAAAAAAAAGCAAACCAGAAAAAATCTATCTATATACACATCGCATTTAACTATGAAAGTGTCACAGCAAGCATTTATTTGTGGACAGATATAGAGATTGTTGTTTAAAAAATGAGGAACCTAGCATAATGTGAAAACAGAGAAAAAGAATGTGAGACCATGTTCGAGAGAGAAAAAGAAAATGTTACATCACGTTCAACGCAGAGATGGAGGGAGAGAGAGAAAAAAAGAATGTTGACACCTTGTTTAATATTTTT
Source organism: Parotocinclus haroldoi (assembly GCA_034779995.1). Lineage (NCBI taxonomy): Eukaryota > Metazoa > Chordata > Actinopteri > Siluriformes > Loricariidae > Parotocinclus > Parotocinclus haroldoi. The sequence goes on along the minus strand of JAUZST010036985.1, from coordinate 1,521 downwards.
CAGTATCATTTAATGTGACACTTAGCGATCACAAGATGGAATCTGTGGCCAAAACATTGTAGCCTGGTCCAGTCGTTTATTTTGGCTGCCTCTGTCATGTTTGAGGTGTTATCTGTGGTTGTGCACACTTGCCCCTCTTCGTTTAATCTCCAGTAAGCCATCGCGTCTTTTAATCTATCAGCGATGTTCTGTCCCGTATGAGCAAGAGGCCACATTATCTGTCATTGTCTAGTTGGTACTTCACGTTTCTCAGCACCGTTTGAACTTTGTTCCTAAATGTAGCATACAGTTCTTGTATAGCGACTTGCCTTAAAGTATGTGCTGAAGGGAAGTTGGCATCATAGCGTCTGTTATCTCAAGCACTGTTACCAAATCCTCAGTAAGTAAAGTCGCTATAGGTTTACCTAAAAGTCGCTAGAAGTCGCTAAATGACGTCATCGGCTAATTTGCATAAGGGTCCATTTGCGTTTACATAACATCGTGGGAGAGACAAAAAGTAAGTAAAAAAACACCCTAAACATGTTTAGAACTGCAAATGAAAATTCGTGTATTGATTCTTGGTTTGTTTATTTTTTTTTTTTGTCATTGAAATAGGTTATCAGTAGGCTAAAATAACATGACTTTAATGCGCTCAGACCTGAAAGCCAGGGTGGAATCAGCAGAAGCTTTGGTTTTGAGCATTCGCTATTCATTTGTAGTTGGACAACACTGCGTCGAGTACAGTGCTGCTTACTTTTAGCTTACTTGGTAAAGTTAATAGCTTCTGTCAGGAAAAGCATGACTAGCTGCTTCTGATTGGTCATCAACAGGCAGTTCACACGGTGGAGGTGGAATTTTCCCTGGTGATACTTGCAGTCTGTTGGCTAATCGTACTGGAAAAGCGTGTCCGTTCAAATAGCGATTTCGATTAAAAAAAAACAATTAATCGTTCAGCCCTACACGGATGTGCTTGCTTGCTTTTCAGTAGGATCAAACTCAACTGAGATTCAACTTTTCACTTAAATTATGCTGATTATATGAACTGTAATGAAAACCAAATTAGTCATTTGGTATTTTTAGTCTTTTGGTCTCTATTGTATAGGTACTGTAATGTGCAAAAGTATTTGTCCACCATTGCAGTTGTTGTTTAGCAACATAATGGTCATATGTAACATATTTTTGATGGTTCGGCCCAAAATATTTAATTTGGATTTGTCACTTCATAACGCACTTTTACCACTGATCTTCTTTTCAACCTTTGTGACCTTTAGCCATATCTTAGGCTTTTCAACCATCTTCAGACTGTAGAAGTGTCAACTTGGCATCCACATGCTGCTGTTGCTCAAGTGAAAGGCGAGATCACAATAAATATTGCAGTCTATATAAGCTTGAGTTTCATTAAATATTTTTTCAGTGCTTTCAATTGTAATAAGACTGAGAACTGATTGGTGGTGGCCTAAAGCCTTTTTGTTTGTGTGTGTGTGTGTGTGTGCATATATGTATGTCTATCTATCTATCTATCTATCTATCTATCTATATATA